>JAUPMG010150705.1:0-11029 GCA_031762675.1 Pachysandra terminalis
TATGGAGAACCAGCTATGGACCCTTGTTTTGAAGGAACTACTGATTTTATCGAAGAAGATGACTAGGAATTATATTAGGGATTTACTATGTTTTTATTGTCTTGCATGCCAAAGTATTTTATTAGCCATTGTTAGGCATTATTTTGTTTAGGAATTAGATTAGCATGAGAACTATAGTATTTTCTTTCCACTGCTATATTTTGCCTTAGGTTTGATTGTTATGAGATGTAGTTACTTTTATTTTTGATTATTTTCAAGTTAATAAAATATCTCAGTTATTTTCAATCGTTTCGCAAAGTATTGGCTACCACTCCCATGTGGGTATTGGGTGAGAGTCATATTTTTGACTTATGGGACTCCCTGGGGATCTCTTAAGTTTGGGATGTGACAATATATTCCCTAAAAGGAAAGATGGTGCATTCTACCTTGGGTTGTATATATTCCCTTAAAGCAATGATTACTAACAGTTACTTGGTTGTCGTTGTCGTCATTGTTGTCGTGTCGGTAAGGTTTGGCCTAACTATCTTTGCATATCAATGTGTCCCATCAAGCATACATTCATATCATATGGTGCATTGCACAATAAAATTCATATTACACTTCATACACCATATTGCACATTATACTTCACATCACGCATTATACATCACTTCACTCATTACTCATTGATATATCTGAATCTCTATGAAATGGAATACTATTATTTGGAGTGAATGATTGTATACCATGTGTGCAGTTACAGCATGATGATGTTCTATAACATGACAAGGTGTTGTACATGGATCTCGATACTTGTTGAATACTGATGATAATAGAACTTGATTATAACTGTGAGATGGTGAAATCTTGTATACTTATATGTAAGATGTGTGTATTAGGTTATAAGCATGTTAAGGACATTGTGAATGATGTACTTATGTGAATTGTTAATTAACCTTGCATGAGTGAATTATTTTGTAATCTTACTATGGAAGTATCTATTGTATTGCTATGGAGTTTTTCTATTGAGCTCCCGAGCTCATTCCTATTGATGTAACAAGTGCACACCTTGAGTGATGTGGACTTACTAAAAGGAATCTGGAGAGTTGACTTGTTTCATAGACTATATTTTATTTTACGCTTTTGACCCCTTGTGGGCTATGTGGTTGTAATCACTTTATAATTGTGGGTACTCATGACTTTATGGATTATTTCGTGTTGGTATGACAAAGGTTTTAAGGTTTTAATTTTATAAGACTTCCGTTGGTTTGTATATTATGCTCTGTGTAACCATGATATTGGTTGAGAATGGATTAGTTTGGCAACCGCATCTATTTAGTGGATCCAAAGGTCAATTCCTTTGAAATCCTCGAGATCCCTTATCTCGGATTGGGGGCATGACAACGACATAACAACTGAAAAATAGCTCTTTTGTCTAGATGAATATTTGATTCGTAACACGCCTTAACGGCATTTTCTAAGCCTCATACGTCAAGCTTCTCCCTTGTTGAATCATTCATAAAATATCTCAGCACCACTCTAGCCACCCCAAAGAATGACAAGGATGAGATTTGAAACAAATCCTACTAGGAGGATAAAGACCTGCTTCAAAACAAAAGCAAGGCGTAGAAAGGATGTGAGGCGCAACGCCCGCCTTGGCGCTCAGCATAGGAAAGATGCATGTCAAATTGTCAGTTAAATATTTCGACAGATCCAAAGATAGAAGAATACGATTCCAAAGTCGATCTTTCAATATGGGGTCGCTTGACCAATCTGACGGAGGCCTAGGAGGATTAGCGTCTTCAGCGTGCTTCAATGACAATGGCACTCTGGCGAGACATTTCTTTCCCATTAAAGAATGATGTGAGTGAAACAGAAAGAAGATGAAGAAGATTCTTTGAGAAAAGAAGGAATACCTTGAAGATTAAGAGGAAACAAGTCTTTCCTCTTTCTTCTTAATATATATATATATATATATATATATATATATATATATAGCAGAAGCATGAAATATGAAGAGGAGCCAAGATCGAAAGAGAGAGAAGATGAATTGGCGCCAAAAACTACATATAAGCAGTAGGTACTTCGAAACTTAGAGAAATAAATACATGTGATTCATAAAAATTTCTTACATGTACAATAGTATGCAAAATAAAAAGGATTTCTCAGATAGAAGCGCCCTTCGCTGTCTAACATTTGAAGATTGAATTTCACATGCAAAAGCAGAAAAACAGATAGCTCTAACGCCAGAAGTGCTCCCTGGCATCAATACCAGAACAATTCAAGTGATAGAATCATTCTTAAGAAGAAATTATTATGTGTACCAGAACTTAAAATGTCATTGACAGATATACCCGTGGGTTTATGACAATGAAAACCCTGAAGGAAATTCACATAGGCCAATGTATGAAATGCATGCTTAAGAAACAAAATTGAATGTACAACGATAATTCCTAGCTGATCCCGATATGACCCTGCCAATTATCGTGAGATTAATTATCTCGGTTAGGGGGACTGAAATGTAGATAGTGAAAATTGCAAAGACAGATATCCCAATGGGATAATGACATATGATAATTTCACAGATGATTATCTGAGTCATGACCTAAATAAAAGTCCAACTCTTGATTAAGATATTTCGATGAGGCGCGTTGAAAGACGAATAACATATTGTTGAATACTAATATTGAAGTTTTGCAGATTATGAAGACTACATAACGCCTATTACAATTATCCAACATGAAGAAATACATGATATTGATCCATGTTATACACACCAAAGATATGAGTCTCCATGAATATACACCTCCGTCAAGAGTGAACCTCGATGACGTAGAAGGTCAAACAGCCTCGACAATACTGAGGTTAAGTAGCCTCAATAGTACTAAGGCCAAACAATTTCTGCCTAAGGGAAAGACAACCCTGATGGTAAGTGAAGGAAAGACAGCCCTCAAGATGCACCTCACATTCACCAAAGGGATGAGTCTCGGTGAATACCCATTTTCGTCTAGAGTAAACCTCTACGGCGCCAGACATATTTTCGTCTGGAGTGAATCTCGATGACGTTAGACAAGCCTCGATGGTACTAAGGTTGAACGTTCTCGATAGTGCTAAGGCTAAACAGTCTTGAAAGTATAAAGACTAGACAGCCTCGATGATACTAAGACTAAGGCTCGAATGTACTAATACTGAACAATCTCGATGGTACTAAGGCTAAAAGAGTCTCCATCTAAAGGGAAAGATAGCCCTCAAAGATGTAGAAGACACATCTCCGTCTGAGAAGGAACCTCGATGACGTAGAAGATAAAAGTCTCGATAGTACTAAGGCTAGATAGCCTCGAAAGTACTAAGACTAAACAGCCTCGATGATGCCAAGATCAGACGGTCTCGAAGGCATCAAGGTTACACAGATTTCATTTGTGCCAAGACTAGTTGGTCGGGAAGGCACTAAGGCTAAAACAGTCCCAGCAACTTCTGATAGATTGAGATTGATATGCCAAAGGCAAAAATGCATTCAAACGGCACCAAAGACCAAGTGAACTTGGCAAATTACTGATAGATTTCCCAAGTGCACCAAAGGCAATAATGTCTTCAACGGCACCAAAGACCACATAAACTTGACAAACTACTAATTGATACGCCAAAGGAAAGAATAAATCCAATAGCGTTGAAGACCAAATATATTTGACAAAATCTTGATACACAGAGTTCCAATGGCACCAAAGACAAGAAAGTCTTCAATGGCACCAAAGACCAAGTGAACTTGGCAAATTTGATTGATACGCCTAAGGAAAGTAAATCTTCAATAGCACCAAAGGTATGGATTAATACATGTAAAATGATACAACTTGGGCAAATGTCCCATATTAAGACAAAACTTCATTGGTGCCAGGGATCTTCGATGGCGCAAAAGGTTGAGAAATATCATATTACTACTACTGATTCGTGTGGTGTATGCCAACACTTATCATTGGCGCCAAGGGCATAAAGCACACTTTGCTGATTTCAAAGGAAGATTTAGCGATCTAAGGAAAGGGGGGCGTGAGGATCGTCCATGATGAATTACATGATGAATTACATCTATGTTCATAATGATGAAATTGTGGTGTGTCATAATAGCAAAGATGTAATTTGTTAATATAAGTTGTAAGGAGACCACTTCAAAGACTAAGGATAATTACGATTAATTACGACTAATTACCCCTGAATTAACATTTTGAATACTGTTAGGAACAGTTTAATTGAAATTTTACCTACCACCACCCCTCTCTAATTGCTATAAATAGCAGCTTCTGTTTCCACACAAAGAGATCAGAATCTGAGGGCAAGGTACAATTTCTGTAAATGCTACTCTAAAATGTGCTTATGAAGCTCCAAACATCCTTGCTCACTATTCCTCTTAGTTCAATTTCGTCTTGTGTTATTCTTTTATTTTTGCTCTTTCTTTGTTTTCTTAAAGACGGAGTACGGTCGACTAACAACTTAAGCTTCCGTCGAGACGATAATCTTTTGTTCGATGACATTTTTTACAAAATGAACCTAAACAATGACTTACGCCATCCAAGGCTGTCTCTCCCTTTAGACGCAAGCCCGTTGATGATGATTTACACTGTCCAGGGCTATCACTTCCTTTAGATGTAAACGCATAGCTACCAAGCTTCATGTTTATTGGTGAACATAGTTTTTTGATAATGTATAGATATCCTTTGTTCATAAAGAATGCACATTAAGAATTGTATATTCATGCCAGCTTTGTTGAGTGATCATTACAGGCATGGCAATCACTTCATGACTAGCTTTATGTAGAAAGTCATTGCGATAGCGCACTTTCTCTATATCAATGTCTCCGCCCTGCGTTCCTTGGGTCAAAGGTTTAAAAAATAATATACAAATCAAATGGTTGACAAGTTTTTTTTTGGGTGACGTGGAACCCCCAAATGGTTGACAGTTGTCCAATCACTTTTAGCTTTTACAACCCCTTTGTTCTGCAAGATGCTGTTGCTCCATGAATCCTAGATTTTTCGCAACTACCAGAATCTAGTAAAAATCTCATAACATTCGCCAGACCCATTCGATATCTGATTTCATTCAATATTCGAGCATGAACATTCCCATAAATGAGACCATTCTGAGCCACTTTTAAAAAAAAATTAAAAAATTCTTAAGCCCCAATTATTAGACTTTCCCTTTTCTTTTTTTCTTTTTTATTTATTCTTTTTATTTATTTCAATGAAATAAATTATAAAGAGGTTGGGGGAGCAAGGCTATATCACTTGTAATTTTAGTCTCGTGCATGGATGCCATTTCCCTTGGTAGACTTTCCCTCGCTCCTTATTTCAATGAAACAGAGCTTTGAATACCCTCTCTTGCAATGTAGTTCACTTCTAATGCTAAAATATAACACATAAATATTTCCAAAACTCAAGCTCTCACAACTCAGCTCACAGTGATAATTTCAATGTCCCGCCAATCGAGAGAGAGAAATTCTTACCACCTATTACTAGGTGGTTTAACTTTGTAAATCCTTACTATCCAGTTGGATGTTGTAAATGCCTCTTCCAGGTATTCAAGCTTCACATCCTTGTTTCCAATTTCAACCCCCCTTGCACGATCATACCTGCCATTCATTAATTACAACATATTAGCAAATGTATCTTCGACCGAAACCAGTTTTAAAAGGCTCCAAATCAACTATGGCATGACTACGTGGGGTTACTGTCATTGGGCCACGGCTGGCTTGTAAGGTCCAAACCAAGGAGAATGCACTTAGATTTATTCAGAATTACAACTGTCACTGTGCGAAGCGCCCATGGCCCAATCTGAGTCATGCCATACACGATTTGAACCCATTCAAATGGTATCATGCATGATTCCTACAACATGACCAATCTATAAAAATGAGCCACCTGCACTTGACATTGACGTACAAAAATATGAACTAAATAAAAGAAAAACAAAATCAAGACTTCATTCCTAGAAAAGCTACTGAGATTAATCATGAATGAGAACAAGACTACACAAAGATGGGGCAAATCAGTGACCTAATTATTAAGAGAGCATTAAGGGATCCTGTAATAGCATTTCAGGAAGCTTCTGAAGCATACCCAGTCCATAAGTTTCTCTCTGCAAAATGGCATTTTCAATCGAAATGCTGTAGACGTTCTAAATATTATTTGAAGGAAAATAATTGGACATGTACAAGCTCTTCAATAGATCAAGCCCTCCCACTTAAAAGGCCACAGTTATGACATGGTTTCGTCTGACGTGGATTGATGATGTGGAAAATCCAGACCATTCACCTGAAAGGAGATCCTCTGGGTAGGACACATGGGCAATCTTTCTGTATAAGGCCCTGTGTACACATGCAGAATATTTCTTCATGTGTTTCAAGGCTGACACTTGGTACATGATGTGGAGCCATGTGGAAGAATAAGCACTTCAGTGTGAAAATATCTTCACATTTGGCAGATGAATTGGTCAATAGGTAAGGGTTTTCAAGTCAAACTGAAGTGCAGAAATCAAGATCTTTTTTTTTTCAAACATTAGCACCTGCGTTAAGAATGAACTCATTTTCATGCACTCACCTTTCTACCCTGCAATGTGACAAACTTTATTGGTATTGTAATTATTTTATATTGATATTTGAAATTTTTATGCTTTTGCAAGTTTGATTGCTGGGTTACATCAAAAGGCGTTGATCTACTGGGTTATATCAGAATGCATTAATCTTTAGCATCCCTCCAAAAAGTATTGTCTGGGAGGAAATAAATGGACTAATTCAAGAAATTGCTCATAAAAAGAGAACATTTATAGATTGGGGGCTCATACCCATGTAGGAAATGATGGAAGCTATGATAGAATGCATGGAAGGTAAGGTTTTAGACACAAAAGAGATGAGAGAAATGATTCTTGACTTTGCAATGACTTATGATCTTGAGTTTGTAAACTCATATTTTCAGAAGAGAATTGCACCTTTAGAGACCTTCAGAAGTTGACCAAAACTAGAGTCTTGCTGAATTTCTCCTTAAGAGGAACAAGTACCAACAAGCAGATTGCAAAGTCATTCCATGAAAAGTCTATGTACACAACATAGACTCTCGATAATGGGTATTCTCATTAGGGGATGGAAGTGAAGAAAGAAGACCCAAAAATAAAATTGTGGAACCTAAAAGGAGAAAAATTGGTTACTTTGAAAAAATTAATAAAAGATGAACATGTGATCTAGAAGCAAAAATTTATATGGATGTAGGACGTAATGCCTGAATAATTTGTGAGAGCCAAATGAAGTCATTGAAGAATCTAAAGAAGAAATTTAATCCTAAAAAGAGATGGTGGTAGGGTGATGAGGGTTGAAAGACTTAGAGACACGGCAAAGAAGTAAAAAAACGGGAAAACATGAAAGTTAACACACATTTCCCATAAATTTTCATCATTGCATTCCAAATCCCCACCTCAAAGGAGCCAAAACTACTCCCCCTCCAAAACACCAAAAAATTTCTGATGATTCTCCAAAACACCAAATTCACATCCTGTTATATGGCATTCTCTTCCATGCTAAATCTCTGGAGCCATTCCCAAGTAGAGCCCCATTCATCCACCTAAATATAATTACCTTGATCCCAATGCCCCTTAACTTCTTAGATTTGCACACCTGATCCCAAGTAGGCAGATAACATTTCTTCTTAGTCTCCTTACTTTCTCAAAGAAAATCACTCTAGATTTTCTTAACTTGCTTAGGAACTTTCCCTTTTTCTTTTACGAAAACAAATATAAAATATGTTGCAATGCTGGCTAAGAAACCTCTAATAAAGGTAAAGTGGCTACCCAAAGATGAAAAGATTATCTTTCAATTAGCCAACTTCTCTCCAGTTTCCCATTCAGTGGGTCCCTCATACCAGCACCTTTTATCAACTCTCCAGCTTTCCAAGTACATGAAAAGAAAGATTACTAGCACAATCTTCAAATCTACATCTTTATTCTTAGCTAAACCAAGAAGCTTGCTCTTATGAAGATTAATTAAAGAGAGCTTTAAAACACCTGCCCTTTAATTTACTCATTTATTCCCTGGAAGTATCAAACAAAATAATAGTGTCTGCACAATAAAGATGAGTCACTCTCAAGTCCCCAATTACAACTCCTAAACCCAAGATAAGGCCTAAATCCAAAGACCTCCAACAATTTTATAAATGCCTTGATGAAAAGGAGATAGGGAGATAGCAGATCCCCATGCGGGATTCCTGTAGAATTTGAAAGGAACCTTCTGATGAATATTAACTAAAACAGAAAATGAAGTCAGAATACGTGGAATAAACACCCCGAATTCTTGGAAATTGTGGAGTATTTGTGAAATTTTCCTGCATTTCATCCCAAACCAAATGCTTATCAATATAAAATCCAGGAAGTCCAATTGTAAGCAATTGATAACTGCTGGACACGTGGCATGATCTCAATAGTAGATCAAAATGGACACAAAGTTTTTAAGTGATAAGCACTGTATGGAGTGTGATCTCTTCAAATGGACATACAGAACCATTTCTACAGAGAATAGCCTTAGGGTTGGACTTGAGGGGTAAGATGGGCCCTGTGGATTAGCAGGCGTGAGTGAGAAGTGCACCACTCTAAGAATGAATATTGAGTTAGGCTCCCGTTTCGATGGTGCTTATGGTGACCTGGCACCACAACATAAAAGGCATGGCAATATTTAATCTTGGAAGTTTGAAAAGAGCCTTGGATAGCTCATGAGCCAAATGTCAACGTTATAACGGCACTAGTCAGCTGCCAAATGGTAATTAACGGCCAAACAGTGGCTGAAATATGAGACAATCGGTCTCCTACAGGACATCATGAAATCGGTTATTTTCCCAAACTCCCCACTTCCCCTACTCATCCCCGTCATCATTCCACCAACCCTTGCTTTTCCTTCCTATCAATCCTCTCTTTTCTTGAAAACATGATTTCCCTCCCTACACCAATCTACAAATGATATGTTTTTTCAAGACCAATTTAAATATTGACATTTATTTTTTTTCCCAACTATTCCTATGTCATTTATTGAATTCGCCACTTTTTCAAGGGGGAAATATTTTCCTTTCTCTTTCATCCCATTGGTAAGTTTTTCCTAAAATTGATTTTTTTCCATTACGATTTATAAAAAATAGATATGTTTAGCTACCAGGAAAATGGAAATGTAACTCACCCAGGAGGCTTTCCATATTCTGTTGTCAGCTCACCAAACCGATAATACGAAAGCTTATACCTGATTGTCACCCAAATGGGATACATTAGATAATGATTGTGTATATATGCAAAACACTATATCATGTAAAATATAATTGAGTACATGAAAAATAAATAATTTCAAGTAAATTAGCTCCAACTGTCCAGGCATATAAATTCATATTATCTTTCATTTTGGAATAAAAAACTTATATTCACCAAGTCTGCCAAAATGAACCAGAAATGCTCATAATTCACAATAATAAGAATCAAACCGTTTTTCATGTAAATGAATGCTAACCTATGGAGATCAACATTTGTTACCTCATTAAAGAAAACAAGCAATAAAATCCCAAGAAAGTTTTTTGACTCACTATAGGAAGGGAAGGGCTTAACCCAGAAAACGGGCTTTATGAGGCTGCATTTCCAACCAAATAATCACTTAAATGACTTCTCTTCTATTCTTTTTTTCTATCTGCAGTGACCACTTTCTGGGATAAAGTTCTAATCGACTTGATGTGCACGCTTGACAGAAGGGCAATGGCAAGATGAGGCCAAACCTGCAAACTCAAGATGCAAACAGAAAACTACGGTGGGTATGCTTGCAAAGGGAATAGAATCTCACCTTTGCTTGATAGAGTACATTTCCTGCCATCTTCAAAGCAGTTGCAAGATGTGTGGTTAATTAGCTATACTACGATATGTTTCAACAAACCTTCAAGATCCATATATGTGGCATGTGCATTCTTTGCAATGTTGTCAAAGAGGAACTCCTAGGTTCCTAAGCAATTTTCCATCTAGGCATTAGGCCACAAGGTGGTCCAAACTAGGAACTGGTCTAGTTTGAAGGTGGCACAAATACAGCAAGGAGCATACCTAGACATTGCTGCATCTGAGCACATAGCTAAAACAAGAGGGGAGTAACTATCAATTCAGGAAAAAGAAAAAAGTACAAGGTCCATTGTATTATAAAGCTCTTAGCCTGTTTTCTTTCAAAGACTTCCTGGAACCTTTTTCCTTTTCATTTATCTTCCCATCCAAATATCAGACTATCTAAGAAACTCAGCGGACAATTTACCTGAAGATGGTTGTTAAAGTAGTTCAAGCAAAAGTGCTTTTCTCCTATTCTTATCAAGGAAATCAGCATATCGTATGCTCTTTGAATAACATGTAGAATGAGTCCCTTGTATGCTCTTATATATTTTTCTCATAAAAATAAATCAAATTTTTCATTAACTTAGAAAATTTTGTTGCCCATTGGAGTTTCATTTTAAGTGTTTGATATAGGCATTATGTGTCTCTTGAATGGCCACTTGTGATCCAATAGACTATTTGTTTCTCGTATAACAATAATAGATGAACACCTGGGGATCAGTTCAACACTGCGAGCATAGGCATCTCGATAACAATGTTTCTTCATGATGGAAAAGATAAACACGAGAGCATCTTCTCAAACAACTAGATAGCTACTGGATAATCAAAACACTGCTATAAGCTAGCTTATAAGTACCGTGATCGCTAATGAAAAACAAATATGACCAACTTCAGCTAAAACTAAATTAAGCATAGATCCAACTCAGTGATGAGGAAAGGAAACTCTGAGGAGGAATCTTAATCCAGTTAATCAATCAATTGAAAGATGGGGAGAGAGGGAGGGACTAGATACTGGAAAATCAAAACACTACTATAAGCTAGCTTATAAGTACAGTGATTCGTAATGAAAAACAAATATGACCAACTTCAGCTAAAACTAAATTAAGCATAGATCCAATTCAGTGATGAGGAAAGGAAACTCTGAGGAGGAATCTTAATCCAGTTAATCAATCAATCGAGG
>JAUPMG010150716.1:0-11029 GCA_031762675.1 Pachysandra terminalis
GCTAGAAAGTTGAGGTTGGAGCCTTTACAAATTGAAGGTGATTCTCAGCTGGTTATATCATGGATGAAAGATGAGGTCAACTATCCTTGGAGGTATGCCCATTGGATTAGACACACCCGGCATCTCTCAATTGGGTTGTGCATATCTTTTAGGCATGTGCTTAGATCAGCCAACGCTGATGTAGATATTTGGGCCAGAAGAGGTGTGGATAGAGCGAATTTTGGGGCTGGTATGCCTAGGAGTGAAGAGATCGAAATGTCAGTGGCATAGTTCTGTATAGCTTTCTTTTTACTCTTTACTTGCTCTTTTGTATTTTTCTCAATTTTGTTCTTCTGACTTACAGTTCGTGAGTCTATGCTTTGTATATTCCTTTGATGATTAATAAAATTGTTGTTAATGATCAAAAAAAAAAAAGAAAGTACAAAAATACGCTTGGACCATAACAAAAAATAACACAAATAATAATATCACTCTAACACCTAGGTTGGTAGAAACAATATCGACTTTAAAGGATTCTCCGAGGTGCAAAAGTTGGCGTTGAAAATTTTCGAAAGATCAGGGGGTTTTGTGGCCTGGGTTTTGTTCGAAGAAGTGGTGGAATGGTTAATGTTCAAACTTGTAATGCTTACGAAGCAGGGTAATGAATCACACATACTTTGCTCCCACCATACTGGACAAAAAATGGTAATGGCAGAATGATGGAAAAATGCCAGAGGAGACTGTCTCAAAATATCAGTTTTTTTTTATAATTAACAGCAATTTCATTAATCATCATATGAAAGAAAATTACAAAGATCACAAAGTGTGACTAAGAGCAGTCTAAACAGAAACACAAAGCAGTAATTACATGATGAAACAAAACAATCTACACAAGGAAAAAGGAGGGGAGGGACAAAAAGGGTCCCCCAGTTAACTCAACATATCTCCTCAAGAAACTCATCAATGTCGATTCTCGCCACAAAGACTTCTCTACCCACTCCCCTTCTGGCCAAAGTGTCCGCAATCACGTTTGTCGAGTGAGGAGTATGAAGGAAGGTGACATTCATGCCCTATCCAAAAAATCTCGCTAGACGAATATGATGATCAAACCTCCATGGATGGAGATGGGACTCGTTCATCCAAGAAATGACTGAGAATGAATCACCCTCCACAATAAGACACCTCATATCTAGCTTCTCTGCCTCCTCCATGCCCGCTAACAAAGCCCAAACCTGCGTCCTAGTCGAGTCCCTAGTCCCAATCGGACCCGAATATGCATGAACCAACTTCGCATCGGAATCCCTGAATACCCCACGAATCCCGGAATCCCTGAATATCCCACCAACTTCCCATCCGCCCTATCAGCTTTTGCAAATAACTCGTCAACACATTCTCTCATGAACTCAGGTACAGAAATTAAAGGGGGTGACAACTCTAAATGATTTTTTTTATATAGGTAATGATTATATAAAAAGGGAAAAGAATATACAAGAAAAAGAAAACAAAAAAGGGGGGCAGGGGAAGGTTCCACAAAACAGAAACCTTAAGACAACCAATACAAGTAAAAACATAAATTACATCCCAGCAACCTCAATGCCTAAAAAAATCATAAGCAGAACCGTCTTTAAACTCTGGTAGAATTCCAAGCCATGCAACTGTAGATCCCAACATTGAATCAATAAGACGCTCCGGGCACCTCCAAGAATCCTCAAAAATTTACCTATTACGTTCCCCCCATATCTCCCACGGAATATAAAAAAATAAAAGCCTGTATATAGTTCGTCCCTTCTTACCCAACACCGAGAGCCACCACTGTTCAAATAGATCACACACATCCTGATGTAGGGCGAAGAAGAACAGTATTGATAAATTCGGCCAAGAACACACAACCTTCTAAAGTTGCTCGAGTTTTAGGCAAAACCTTAAAACAATAGGAATAAGAGAGGAAACTTCTCAATTCAATTTCATAAAATATTCTAATCTTTAAATCTCTACAATCACTTCCCTATTTATAAGAAATTCTATCTAAGAAAAACAGTCCTAAAAGAAACAGGTAACTGTTAAAAAGCAATTCTAAAAGAAATAGAAAACCGCTAAAAGGCAATCCTAAACGAAATAAAAAACTGCTAAAATAAAAACAATCCTAAAAAAAATAGGCAATCAAAGTTAAACTGCTAAAAACAACCCTAAAAGAACTAGGAAAGCAAAAGTTACTAAAACGGGTAAATAACTTTGGAGGCCGTTTTGAGGATCTAAACGACTTTAAACGGCCGGAACGCATCTCACGTCACGGCATATCTGTGATTCTTGTAGATCCTGTCGAGGGATATCCAAAATGGTATTAAAAGCCCAATTCCAACACAAGAGCCGAAAGTTATGCCTGCTTGAAGCCATGATGCGCGCGGTGCATCTTATTTTGATCCAACGCTTCTAAGTAAGCATCCGCGGTCATCTTACTACATCATTCTCCCCAGGTGGGAGAGAATTCACCCTCGAATTTGCAACATATCATCGGAACTATTCCCATAATATGGCACAAGATGCTTCACATTGAACACGTCTACCATACGAATATGACTTGGCAACTTCAAACGATAAGCATTAGGATTGATCTTCTCAATCATCTCCAGCAGTCCAATCTTTCTTGCAGCAAGCCTGTTGTACTCTCCAATAGAAAACCAATCCTTGCTCAAGATAGCCCACACATAATCACCAACATCGAACTCTACATGACGTTGTTTATGGTCAACTGCAACCTTGTATTTGGCATTGGACTCTTGCAGATTTTTTTGAACAGCCTCATGTATATCCTGTAAGTGTGTAATAAAATCTTCAGCCTTCTTACTTGGACGTTAAAATCTGGTACAGGAACTAAGTCCAATGGTGATCTGGAATTATAACCAGATACAATGGTGAAAGGACTGAAACCCGTGCTCCTATTACAGTGCGGTTGTAGGAAAACTCCGCTTGGTATAATTTTTTATCCCACATCTTCAAATTGGCTCCCCCCAAGCTTCGTAGTAAATCACCCAACGAACGATTAAGAACCTCCGTTTGGTCATCAGTTTGAAGATAACAAGCACTGCTAAAATCCAGCCTTGTATTTGCAAGTTTCCACAAACACCTCCAAAACTGACTAAGAAATCGAGTATCTCGATTAGAAACAAGATTGAGGAAGACCATGAAGATGATATACCTCACGAAAATACAATTGTGCCATATGGACTGCATCTATAGTCATCTTGTATGAAGTATGCCATCTTGGAAAACCGATCAACAATCACAAAGACTGAGTCCATACCTCTGTGTACAAGGAAGTCTCACGATAAAATCCATACTCACATCAAACTATGGTTGTCCTAGAATAGGAAGAGACATATACAACCCTGCATTAGTTGCTTTGCCCATAGCAATTTGACAAGTATGGCAATTCCTCACAAGCTTATGCACTTCCCTATGCATAGTTGGCCAGAAATAAGAACAAGACACAAGTAGGAAAGTCTTGTCTCGTCCCCTATGCCTTTCATCATGCAACTCTTTGATAATTTTCAACCGAAGACTAGAATTAGGTACACATAACTGATTCCCCTTAAAAAGGAAATCATCATGGAGGAGAAAGTCTGATCGTTGTCCTACTATTACGTCATTCAACACAGTCACAAAATAGGTCAAAAGCCAATAACTTACGAAAAGAATCAAAACCAAGTACCCATAGTAGTGAGTAAAGAGGCTCTACGACTCGGGGCATCAACAACACGGTTCTGTAAAACAGGTTTATGCTTGAGAACAAAAGTATACTCTTGCAAATAAGAGGCTCCGTCTGCATGTAGAGAAGAGAGCTTATCCTAACTATTGATATGCTTCAAAACATCATCATCAGAATATAGAACAAACTCTGCATGCACTAGGTAATGAGGCCAATGCTTTAAGGCTTGTATAATTGCATAGAACTAGACATCATATATGTTATATCTCAACTTAAAGTCATTCAACTTCTCACTAAAATAAGTAACAGCCCTCCCTTCTTGGCTCAGAACAGTCCTAATACCCACTTTTGAAGCATCACAATGAAGCTCAAAAGGCTTACTAAAGTCGGGAAGAGCAAGAACAGGCGTTGATGTTAATTTAACCTTTATCATAGAAAAGGCTTGCTCTGCATCTTCGGACCATAAAAAATTTTCAGCTTTTATACAGTCCATAATAAGCGCCATGATGGAGCTGAAATGAGGAATAAATCGCCTATAGAAAGATGCCGAACCATGAAAACTCCGTACCTCATAGATATTAATTGGCTTCAGCCACTGTCTCACTGTGTCCACCTCAGAATCATTCATAGAGATGCAATCTTTAGAGACAACATATCCAAGAAATAACATCGTGTCAGTCATAAACGAACACTTATTGAGGGTCACATAAAGTTGCTCCCTTTGCAAAACTGAAATAATCTCTCTAAGGTGTTGCACATACAGATTAGGGTCAGCACTATAAATCAAAATATCATCAAAATAAACCACCACAAAGGTACCAATGACGGGTCTCAACACTTGGTTCATAACCCGCATGAAGGTGCTAGGAGCATTGGACAATCCGAACGGCATTACTATTCACTCATACAACCCCTCACGAGTCTTGAAGGCAGTTTTCCACTCATCTCCAGGACGTATTAGAATATGGTGATACCACTTTTTAGGTCTAGCTTACTAAAAACAGTAGCTTCACTCAACTGATCTAACAAGTCATTCAATCGCGGAATCGGAAATCTGTACTTAACTGTGATCTTATTTATGGCTCGACTGTCTACGCACATACGCCAACTGTGATCTTATTTATGGCTTAACTGTGATCTTATTTACACATTAAAGATTATGAAGCTCTATGCATAATAGATCAACAAATGGACAACATTATACAACTATTTCATGATTAACTCATAATTACCTATAATCACAATTCCAAATAAATCAATAACCGGCGTTTTCTTTCATCAATACCATGTACCAACTAAAAATAAAAATAAAAATTATTCTCTTCTTATTATTATTCCTCTTTTTCCCTTCCTGAGTTTTTAATACTGACTTAGAACTATGAGAATCGAATAAGAACCATTAGAACAGCAACTCGTGGTTCAATAATTTTACCTGGTCAGGCTTTAATTCTTCTCTTTGAGTATTCGCGGACGAAGAAGAAGAACTACGAGTCGAACCTGGTATTGGGCCATTAATAGGGAAGTACCTATTCTTCTCTGGATCATAATAGAAACCCGGGAGCTCTGCAAATCAACCAAACAACGTGATAAACTTAATAACCAGAAAAGAAGAGCTTCAAAATCAAACAGAGCTTCATCATCAAGGCAGAGAAAGAACCTTGTGGCATCTTGGGAGACGAGAAAAACAACGCGAAGCAAACCTGAGAATAAAGGATTCGTTCCTTATGCCTTTCTATTCGGAAACTGTGATAACCAATCTATCTGTAAACTCCAATAAGAACAACAGCAGCCAGCAAACTTCGAACAGAGAGAGGATTGAGGCAACTGAACTTAGGGTTCATATGCTTGATCATAGAACGTCCGATTTTTCAATGCAATAGCGGTTTACGTATCGTAACGATACACGGTTTTTAGTAACCGAAAAATGATTCCGCAGAGGAACCTTTATTTCAGAGACGGCCGATACATCGGATCGTGGCATCCAGTGTGCCGAATGCCGATATGGTACGCTTTTGTGTAATACATTGTCTGTGGCGGGCTATTTTTTAAATATATGTAGTTTAGGGTATCAACGGGTTGGGTTCGGGACGGGTCCAACAAGTCCCAGAACCGAACCCTATTATATGGGACGGTTCCGGGTCTTGTCGGTTCCGGATATGAGGGTGTCAACCTTAGTCCAGAAATACCCAATTCTTGACGGTATCCAATACCTATTATACTATACGTATTAAAAATATTTATTTGAGTTATATTAATATTATTTAATTATCATATTAATGATCTCATTCCGAAAACTTAGATTTATCTGAATTTAGATAAAATATTTTCACTAACACAAATTACACGCCATCCATAACATCAAATGAATGTCTAATACAAATAGACATTTAATTGAATATGAAAATATAAGATCTCAATTAAATAAATGGACAATTCCAAGGGTACAACCCAAAATTATTTATAGATCAAAATGATATGATCTAAAACCTAGTATGGCAATTAAAACCATGGAACAGACTTTAAGTCTCGATTCACAATGTGAAACAATTAATATGTTAAGTCCTAGGGATTTACATGAACATATTAAACAATATAAATTTATCCATATTGGATTAATACAAGTGGCTTTTAAGCCGCTCACCTTACTAGAAATGAATGCTAGTATTCTTGTTACCTTAAGGGATGCAAGAAGCTTAAATTTTAAAGCATTCATCATAGGAGCCATTGAAACTAGTCTATGTCATGGACCAGTTTATTTTGATGTCTACCCTAATCTTTCTTTATCATTAACAGATCCTAATATCTATGAGGCTGTTACTTTAAAAATTCAGACTAATGGTTATGAGTTTCTTCCAGGTAAACCATAGCTATTATTTATCGAATTTATTATAAAGTCATGAATACTATGACTCCCAATATTAAAAGATTTAGTTCTCAAGGAACTACGGTTTTAATGGAAACCAATTTATCTGAATTTAGATAAAATATTCTCACTAACACAAATTACACGCCATCCATAACATAAAATGAATGTCTAATACAAATAGATATTTAAAAATATAAAACTTGTAGATTAACTTTTGTTTAGTTTTAATTATATTATAATTGATAATAACAAATTTAATTAATGTATTATTTAATTATAAATTAAATGTTCATAAAACGGGTTCGGCTCTATCGGGTATACTTGCATAGACCAGATTCTTAACGGGTTTAACTTCTACAGAACTAGAACCAAACCGTATTGCGTCCGAGTCTATAAACCCATAATCGAACCCTTCTAAACGGGTTCAGTTTTATCGGGTTTGTCGGGTATCAGATACCCATTGACACCCCTTTAGTATATAAATGGGTCGAGTTAACTTAGAATTTTTTCGTGTACAAATTGTCTGGTAACTGGTAAGTCAACAACCCAGACTTAATCATTTTTTGTTTTTTTTTTTGCAATCAACCACCTAGACTACTCCCAAACCAGCCACCACTAAATTTTGTGGGTGTGTTTTGCATTCCTTTTTCGGGTCTTAGAAGCGATTTCTGAGCTCAAAGCACTCTCAAATAGATAAATAAGGCATTGTTTGGCAATCATTCCGGATCAGGAACTCATTATAGGAATGAGTTGCCTAAATTCATTATAGGAACTAATTTTGAAAGCTTTATGGTCGTGTTTGGTTAGCATGTAACAAAATGAGTTCCAGCCTAATATAGATGTTTGATTAAAACGTATCCAACCAATTTTGTTTAATTTATGTTATTTAATTATAGTTATTTTCATATAATCCAATAGCCTCACATAACCTTTGCACATTGATATCCTTTTTAAATGTGATAATAAACTCAAAATAATTTATAATGAAAATAATATATTTACAAGTTTGTCACTACTCACTTTATTTACAAGCTTTGTACTGCCAAAACTCAAAAAAATGTTCCTAAAATCTAAAATTATGGTTGAAGGTGATTCTGTGATGAAGGGTATTTTCTCATTCTCATTACGGGAGAACTCATTATGCCTTTGCTAACCAAACTACTATTTATTTGTGAGAACTCATTCTACTAACTAGAACTCATTCCAAGTCATAGAATGCATTCCCAAAATGGCAAACAAACAAGGCCTAAGCATTTGGTAAACTCAAGTGAAAAGCAATTCCACAAGAATCGCTTCATCCAAATGTTGCTTTTTTGAAGCTACTATTTATTGCGTCTAAAATCACGTTTGCAGGAATCAATTTGAGGTTTTAATTAAATATGTTTTATGGTCTTATATGCCCCTTTAAAACTTTTAAAATACCTATTTTACCCATATTATATTCACAAATGAAATATATATTGTGGTCTTATATTGTAACAACCCAAACAAAAATTAAATAGAAAATTATTTTATTAATAAGGGTACAATAGTAATTTAATAGAATTCTAAAATGAACTATATCCTTAAAATATTTTTATATAATTATCATATGCATTTTAATCTACGTTATTGTACGAAGACCTTGTATGATCACACATCAAAGCATAATATATTGTTTAAGGCTTAATTAATTATTGGACTTAATTAATTAGTCTCAAATTTAATTAAAAGGAATTGGGCTTAAAAAATTTGATTGGGCTTAAGTGACTAAGTATGGGCTTTAATTAATTAATTAGCTTAAGGGCTTAAGTTATTCCTTAAGGCCCAAACTCACAAATTAGACTTAAAACATAGGAAATTCGTTTTTAATTAATACATTGTAGAAAACTTAAGTTAGAGTTTAATTAGGAGTCCCTAAAAGCTTAAAATTGAAGCATACTAGTTGTATTAGGACGCTAGGTAGTTTCTAACACCTAAACTTATAAAAACAAGACTTGTAAGCCAATCTAAACCTAGGGAAACAATAAGAAACGTGGGAAGACTTTGGGAGAGGAGATCTAACACCTCAAAACCCTAGAATTAACACCTCAAAGAACAATAACCAACATCAAGATTCTGCAATTCCTACAAGTTTTCCTTCATTGTCTTGTGTAATTACTTCTAGCTAATGTTATAACATGAAGGAATTCTTGTGATTGATTTATAAATCCTTCATCGTGTTTTTATAATTAAAACCTAAAAATAAAGAACCAATAAAAATAGAGTAACCATCACCATCCGTTAAAAGACCGCAAAGAATAACTAAAAATGGAGATTTATACAGATCTGAAATATCGATTAATGAACCAATGAACAAATTTTATATTTTTTTTATGATTTTCCTATTCATTAGGAACATAGCAAAAACAAATTTGAGATGCTTCCGATAAGTACACAAAAATTTATGACCACAATACCAATCGTACGTCAAAGCTGAAAAACCTAGAAAACCCTTGTCGGCTGACCTAATCGGCTAGCCGATAGTCAGCCGAAAATCCTGATTTTTGACCTTCTTGCTTGTCGAGTAGCCGACCTAATCGGCTAATCGATGGACCCAGCTGAAATTTGTTCACCTAGGCATTTTATTAGTAATTTTGACCTAATTAGACCTACTCTAACCTAAATATGAAGTTTGGTGAAGTTTGGCACACTTTGAGAAATTTGGGCTAACCTATGACCAACCATAATTATGAAGTTGCCCAAATTGAAATACGAGACTTTGAGCACCTGTATAATGTTAAACATAGTTAATTTATCATATTTCCAGGTACTAGGAATGCCTATATCAAAATATGACCTCCTATACCTAATATTTGACTTGTTAAGACTTTGCATGACAGTATGAAATTCTAAGATACATAGGGAATTAGCCCCACAACACTTCTACTAGTTTTGATTGCATAATATATGCATGCTCAAACGTTTTACATGATGTGTAAGCTTGTTGATATCTTGTTATGACCAAATATGTGTTTTTGTCAATATTAAGTGATTAATTAGCATAAAAGACTATTAACTGTGTGAACATCTCATCTACAAATTGTAACGACCCAATCCGTTCAAAAGGAAAACAAAACCCTATTTTATTTATTTATTTATTTTTATTATTATTTTATTTAATCATTTTATATATGTGACGAAGAAGTACTAGCATAATATAATATGTGACATTCATTTTTTTTAAAGCATAGTGTAAAACTATAGAGAATTCTCTAAAAACGTGCATACATGGCATTGTGGTAAATAGGTGATGGCATTGTTGTGAATACATGTGGTGATAGAATTGAGGGTATTAGTTTAGAAAAATTGAATTAAGGGTAGAGATGAGGAATTGAAAAGGGGTAGAGGGTTTAGATGAGTAACATGTTGCAAGTGAGAGAGGGAGATATTTCTTGCATGGGAAGCTTGTCTTACAAACTTCTCATGCATTCATTTGACTTGGAGAGAAAATAAGAGGGAGAGAAGAAGAGTTAGAGGAGAAGAAGTTGGAGAAGAAGAAGGCTAGGAATTTGCTTAGATTGCTTGAGATAAGTATGGATTCTAGGATGTAGTTAGTATATTTTAGTTCCTAAGCAATTGTATGATTAATATGTATTGAAAATATGTGTTTAGATAGATTCATTTTGAATGTTTTGTATACTTTTGCTTGACATTTTAGCATGTTAAATGCCACGAGATTTAGAAAGACTTGGTGAAAAGAATCCCCCCAAACCCCCAGTTTATGACCTAGTTAGACCGTTCAGCGCACCCTTCGGCTCGCCGAACCGATTTCTAGGCGCAAGGCGACCCATCGGCGCGCCAAAATGGCTGCCGAGTATGAACACTTTGAAAGGATCGCCGAAACCACCCTTCGGCGCGCCGAACAGGTCGCCGCAAGTTTTCCCATAAATGGCAAGCCCCTGGAAAGTCCGCCGAACCACAGGTGGGTTGGTCAAGAGGCCGCCAAAAGTTGGTATGGTAGACTCCTCGGCAAACCTACCTGTGGTTCAGCGAACAATCTAGGGACCAGGTCATTTTTGATAGGTCCTTGAGCGAACGAACAATCTAGGGACCGTTCGCCGCACCCTTCAGTGCGCCGAAGCGGGGTTAGGCTAGTCGAAGACCCCGCCGAAGCATAATAAATAATGATAATTCTTATACATGTGAATTAAGTTTGCATACGAATAAGTATGCCAATGTGATTAGCTTGCGTGCACATTTGCACATCGTGAATGATAATGAATGAGTACAAATACATTGTGATTGATGATGAGTAGATATGAATACATTATGAATGATAATGAATGACATGCTATGTGAACACATGAATATAGTTAAACTGTTATATGTGGATTTCATTCTTACACATTCTATACACGACTTGTATGTTTACTTAATGTGCACTAACACTACACGCATAAGCTCAAGACCCCAGTGGTCTAAGAGTATAACCCTGAAGTCCGAGACCTTATGGTTGT
>JAUPMG010150727.1:0-11028 GCA_031762675.1 Pachysandra terminalis
TTCTTCCTAAATTTGAATTTACAACCTTAGCCCTCTATTAATCTAATTAATTACAAAAACAACCCTAGACTAATTAGACAGTTAAAAACATGTTAAAATAATTCCAAAAAATTAAATAAAAATTCCTAAAAATAAGGTAAAATTTTCTAAGAGATTTTTAGGTCATTACAAATATATACAACCCAAGGCAGGAAATATGCCATCATTGGTTTCAGAAATTATATAAAACCCAAGGTAAAATGGCACCATCTTTCCTTTCAGGGAATGAGACCCTTGGCAGGATAAGCTGCCCCCTTTCCTTCCGGGATCTACCCAAGGTAGGAAATTCAACTTAAAATACAACAAGTTGTTCAAACATCTCATGCTACTTGTAACACATGGTTCATCTGTACATGTTATAAATCACTTTCATCTCTATACAGGTCTATGGTTAAACATGAGGCGAAATGTCCAATTGCATAGAAATCAGTCAAACTAAGTTCAACACATCCTAACATCATCCGCACAATTCTTGTCATGTTATAACCCTTAAAATCACAGAAATATATAATGGCACAGTATACACTTCAGATTTTATATTGAAACATGGCAGTTTGCACCGTATATTGCAAAAAATCTTATACAAGAATTTCGCACACAAAACACTTGCACACATTTATGCCAAAACCTCGAAACACCAAAATTTAACATTTTTATATATAAAAATCGTAAATTTCATCAATACAAATTAGCTTAGCATGCTATGATCAAAACCTAACCTTCATACAAGATTTTCATGGTAATTCACTACATTCTCAAACATTAAAATTCATAGATCTTAAATTTCATCAATCATGAACATATCTTCAAATAACATGTATAAATCATAGATCACATGATAATTATAAACACATACAACTCATGATCCTATATACATTATCTTTAGCTTCATCACATACTATGAACATGCCTGCCGTAGAACTATAGAAAATCCTACCTCACAATCTTGTTCATCTCGATCCGGAGATAAGTCCCGATCATCATCTCTTTCTTCTTCTAGTTTCTTTTGCCTTTTCAAGGCTTGCTTGATCAGCCTCCTTCTCTCATTCTTTTCTTCCGGGGTAGCCTTGTGCTTCCTTGTTCTAATCTTCTTCTTTGCTTTCCCTTCGTTTTCCTTAGCTTTCCTTTCCTTTGCCATTTTCTTCTTGCAATTTGGTTTTCTATTCTTCTCCACTCTCTCTTCTTTTTTCCTTCCTTCCTCTCAATCCCCTCATTCCCCCACTACTTAGTTACGTGAGATAACCTCCCCCTCTTTCTAAGGAGTCCTCGTCATTTGAGAATTTAGATTTTGGATTCTCTTAACCAATTAAGTTAGTTATACTACAATTACTAAATTTACACTTATTAACTTTATTATCCCCTCAAAACTCACATATAATATGGGCCAAATGACCAGCCTAAGTTCTAGGGCCTTAAAGCCTGATAGCTTTTGGTTATATTTTTATTTATTCCCTTTTTCTTTAACAATTTACACATTAGTCCCTAGATTTTCTAATTAATTACACTTCTAGGTTCAGGGTCACTACATTGGAGATCTAGGAGATAGGTTTCTAATTGAATTGAGATTAGGGAGATTGTCTTGTACATATGGATTAGAAAGGAGAGAAAGAAGATTTGATAAAGTGTTAATAAGGAAGGAATATGGGGGAATTGTACACAACCATATTAGGTGAGGAGAATTGGGTTTTGAGAGAAGATGGAGGACAAGGATGCTTTGAAGATAATCAACCTTCTTAGTTAAATAATTTTGGCTATGTATTGTTTATCTAATCCCATTTGGATATGGGGTGAGAGTTGCAAACTAGAGTTGGGGACTCCATTGTGAGTTCCAGGTTTGGTTCATGACAAAATTGGTACCAAAGCCTAGGTCTTATGTTTTCAATCAATTCCAAAAGTTTTTGATGTGATGATATTTCAAAGTTTTCTCTATGTTGATATTTCAAAAGTTTTTTGTGTGCTTATTGTTTTTTCAAACATGGCTACTAACTTTAGTACGGGTAGATTTCTTTCTTCTTAAACAGATTTACTAATCATCATGTTTTCAGAATGGCTGGTAGAAGAAGAGGCAACATGGATGCTTGTCCAAGTGGAGGTGACGATCAAAATCCACGACTTACTAGAGTTTACCAAGCATTGGGAGAGATGGCTGCAATGATGCAACGATCACAAGCTCAATCAGTACCACAGCAATCTGAAGCACATTTGAACACTCGTAGTATTGAGAAGTTCAAGAAGGTTTGACATACTATTTTCGAAGGAACGATCGATCCGATGGAAGCACAAGCATGGGTAGATTATTTGGAATACATCTTTGAAGTTATGGAAGTGGATGACAAGGAGATGGTTCGATTTTCCGCATTCATGCTAAAAGGCAAAGCAAGACGATGGTGGAAAGTTGACTTGGAGATAGCACCAATTCAAACTTGGAACGACTTTAAGGTGGGATTTTACTAAGAGTATTTTCCTAAAACTATTAGAAAGGTAAAGGAGCTAGAATTCATAAAGTTTGAGCAAGGATTGATGACCGTACTAGAGTACGCAGTGAAGTTCACAGAATTATCACAATTTGCCACTTATGCGGTAGATGAAGAAGAACAGAAGGAGTCCAGATTCGAGAGCGGACTACGGTACAACATTTGGATCAGGTTAACCATATGAGAATTCACTACGTATCATGAAGTAGCGGATTGTGCTAGTAAGGTAGAAAATGATATACAAGAATTCCATAGGATTTGAGACCTCAAGAAGGAAAGGAACAATGCAAGGGCTAGAAATTTCAGAAACTACCACAATCGAGAGGATTTTCAGAAGAGGCAAAGAACACTTGAATTGATGAACACTTAAAACCTCGATACTACGAACATAAGATATTTTAACTGCGGAAGACTTGGACATTACTAAAGAGATTGCCAATTACCAAAGAAGCCTCAGCAGAATTCATCACAAAGACAACAATAAGGCATACCTAAAGTCTACTACCAACAAAATCAAAAGCTAGTATAGCAGGAACAAGCTAAACCAAGAAGGGTCTACACCATAGGACAACAAAAGGATGAAGAGAACAAAGGTACTATCTGAATTCAGCAAGAATTCAAATTATTACAAAGGTATTCAAGGTAAGTATCTTCAACTTTTTCGGTTAGGGTAAGCAAATTTCAAGGACGAAACTGTCTTAAGGGCATAGAATGTAATAACCCAAAAAAAATATTAGGATAAATGTATAAACAATAAAATATTAGGGGTCAATTTAATATAAAGAATTAGAAACACTCCCTAATTAGAAATGATTCAAAACAAAGGAGTAAACAGTAATTAACTAATAGGGGACTAAGTCAAAGTAAGTAATTAGTAAGTATTCTCTACAAATTATAATATTAATAAAGCTAGGATTCTGGAATATAACTTAATGGCTGAGATTAAAACTAAGAAATAGTAAGTTTTCAAACTAAACTACGATTCTAAAACAATATTAGCAACAAATCAATAATTGAAAGAAACCAATATTGACTATGAAACTAATCTAAAGGCTGAGATTAAAAGTAATCAATATAAGGATAGAGGTTGGAGATCCTATAGTTTCTAATCTTAGAACTCCTAAGTGTCTATATAAACATGTCACGAACCAAATTGGAAAACACATTGGTTGTAAAATGCATGTTTACACAAGTAGTGTTTTCAATTCAACTCCTACTATGAACATGTCACGAACCAATCGAAATTTGCTTTCGTAACTCTCACCCTAATAAAACTTGGGAGTGGATAAGCAATACCCAACTAAGGTTGTAAAATCATAAAGAATATTATATAAGATATAAGTTATGGAAAATTGATATTCCTAAAATAATATTCACTACAAACAACCTTCAAACAAACGGCAAAAATTTACACGAGTAGTGTTTTCAATTCAACTCCTACTATAAGTTCAGGTAAAAACCTTAAATAAAATACTAGAGATGGTTAATATCTATAAGATCAAACATCAGAGTATCAAGGTATATTTGGGAAATCACACTAAGGGATAAATAGCAAGGTGAAGATATACATTCAAATCCAAGAAATAAACAACGGAAAGAAAGTTGATAAAATACAAGTCCCATGTTAAGTTAAAGTCCTGATAAAACATTTATACAATAGGTAATTTAAATAAGAAAACTACTAATCTATTACAGTAGATAAAGCAAAAATGAATATCTTCTTCGTCTTCTTCTGGGCGTTGTCTTGATCTTCATCTTCCAAGTTAACATCGTCTAAAAGAACTTGAAAGGTGGTTGCTTATATGCACGAGCTACACATAGCCAGTAAGTAAACAAGGTCATAAAGATCAAAGATTGACATAGGGCCAAAGCCACTAGTCAGTGATAACCAACAACGGTAATATGTAAATAAAATGACATGAAGCACAGATGCATGACTTTGAGTCTTACTTAATGCATGCTGTGCTCTTAACTTATAAAAATCACCAAATGTGATCAAATCAAACAATTTAATATGCAGTGCGAACTATGTGGATTCCACATAGATCGATCCCTCTTTGGGAAAGATGTCTTAATCGAACCATCCACACTATATTGGGTCATTCCCAAAGATAAGATCATTTCATATACGTAATCGTTTAATGCTGGCTCATCATATGATCTCAATCTTACTACCCAAGGATGCTCACCCTGAGCCATCCTCTAATATATGGTAAAAGTAGTAGATTATTCTATGTGTACATCATAGTTTCTAAGGGTTTCAATCTAGAGGACACAAGCGCCTCCCCTTATTTTCGATCATAGGGACGAATCCCAAGGCATCGCCCAGAACATCCTCAGAGAACCATACAATACTGATCTACTATCAGAGCCACTCACATGATTCAGATATTGGGTCTTATCAACAGGAAGTATCCTCACCTATTATCTATCCACATGTCTCTTGGGATCATCACCTAGAACGTATCCCTCACCATAGGAGAAAACAAACAATTGGTCTATTGAGATGATCAGTCCCTCAACACAAATAAATATAAGTCTCCTCACCTATTATGATTCCCAGATCATAATATTCTCATGTAATAATCTTGAATTCTAGAGCTATGGAATCAAATCAAGGTTAAGCATTCAGACCCAACTCAAGGTCGTGATGCTATAAGTCTAATGCTATGCAAGTGAGAAGGTGCTCATTAACTAAGCATTCAATATTTGTGTAAAAGGTGTAGTAACAACCAACAAGCATGTAGCTCATCAATTTCACAAGTAACATGGATTACATTCTAAGTAACATGGATAGTGGGTCCATGAAGAAGAAATCATATAAAATTAACTAAACGATCACATTTAATGTATAAGGTGCATTATCAACCAATTTGCATATCAACTATCCATTACACTTGCAATATGATCCATAGTCTAACATTAGTATTCATAACACATGGAAATGGTCCAATGAGAAGCAAGTGTATTAAAAAATTATAATTAACCACAAATAGCATCATATTTCATCTAATTAGGTCAATTTCAGGTTGTGTACAAAGTCTCAGGTCAATTGGACATGTTTGAGGGAAGGTCCAAGTCCAAGGCGACCTTTACTCAAACTCGGGTCCTTAAAGAAGGAACTACTTTAAATATTGATAATCTAATAAATCTAACTTCAAAATCAGTTTAATTAGGTCAGAATGTGCTTGTAGGTGAAATTTTAGTCAATTAGGACCACATTGGGATTTTCGGTGAGCTGAGAGGTTCGCCGATTGAGTCCTCGGTTGGCACGACGTACCTTTTGGTGCGCCGAAGGGTTCGCCGAAGGACTCCAGGCTTGGTGAACTTTCGGTGGACCTTTAGGTGCACTGAAATATCAAGTATAAGGTTCATTAAGGTCTCGGCGGGGTGTTCGGCGACATTTACATAATGCTGAAATTCTGCTCTGAGATTCGGTGGACTACTCAGCGAGTCTAGGAGGTCACCGAGCACTATTCAAAGTCTGACACCTCTCTAGTAAAATCGGTATAACTTGGTGTGTATAAATCTGAATTATCTAAAATTGGCCTTTTCGGATTTCTAACGAAGAGAGGAATACAAGGACACCAATTGGTGGACTTCTCGGTGAGCCGAGCAAGTCACTGCATTTTTCTGGGTATGTTCGGCGAACAGTTCGGTGCGCTGAGTAGGTCGCCGAGCGTCACAAATGGGCCAAGGTTGGTGTTTTTCTCCCCAAATACCCAATACACTAGAAGGGAAAGATCAATAAGCAAGTAAATGCATCATACCCACTAAAAGCAACACATAAAACATGGATTCAAGACTTAAATCAAAACACCCAACAAGACATGGATGATTTTGGTAAACAAGTACGGCATGCTTGGAACTCAAAGAAGATGCCTAAGGCTCTACTTCAATCAAAAATCAACATGAGCAAGTTTACTTACCTGAGTAAAATGGGGAAGAAGATGCAAATTCCTTCAAGCTCCTAGCTCCTCCTCTCAAAACTCTCTACCAATTCCAGACAAGGCATCAGAGCCCATGCCCCTAGCCTCTAGCACAACCCCATCCAACCATCCAAAACCAACAATTCCAATCCAAGTCATTGGATCAAATGTGGGTGGGAGTTGCTATTCCCCTTCACCAACCCACTCTCTCTCTCTCTCTCAATATAAGCCACATATCACCAAATCAAATGTAAACAAGATAATCTTAAACACATATCACAATCATAGGATCTAAGAGATCCTGTCCACACATCTTAACTTAAATGGGCCATGCTACGGTGTGTAGCACCAAAACCTGTAAGGCAACACATCCGATCACATGGTCGGATTAACCCGATGGTTAATCCAAACAAAAGCAAATGAACATCAAATGGTTTAGAAATAAAATATGCACAAACAAAAGAGTTCAGACCGTTACAAAAGACAAGACAGTAGGAGATTGATTCATCACATGAAGAAGAAGAAGAAGAAGTAGAAGAAGAATAAGAGGAAGAGGAAGAGGTGTAATTCTTTACACCAACCTTCAAACCCAAGGTAAGTATTCATTTCTAACTTTACTTTTGATTGAATTAGGAGAGTAAAGTTACTTTCATTATGTATGAAGTATTTTAATTGCTTTTTACTAAGTTCATGGTAAGTAATGGTAAGTGTGAATTTAATGATGTTCTATGATGTTTATTTAATGGGTTTCATTCGGAATCCAAAGTTAGGGGGGTTACTTCACAATGTTTTATGATTAGAACTAAAAAAGAGAGAAAATCAGGCAAAATTGCCCACATCGCGAAGTTCGGCGGCCTCTTCAGTGCGCCGAATAGCTTGCCGAACCAGCCCAGAACCCTCTCGGCGTACACTCGGCTCGCCCAGAGCATGCCGAGCCCCAATGTATGGAATAAGGTCCCTGGAAAGGACACCGAACCCCAACTCAACGCGCTGAAGGCACCTCGGGTGTCACAGAGTAAAAATTGAGCCCTTGCTTGTTCACCGAACCCAAACTCGGTGCGCCGAAAGCCCACCGAGCCCAACCATCTGACATATGACCAAAAATCCCCAGACACCCTTTGGATCCCTTGGCAACCTCCTCGATGAGCCAAAAGGCCGCCGAACCCCACTCGGCGACCCCTCGGCTCGCCGAGAAAGACCAAATTGGTCCATGTGACTTGGAATTTCTTGTACATGTGTATTTTGACCTCATTAGACAAATTATGGTTAAGCTCAAATATGCTTATTTCTTATACTTACTTCTTAGTGGAACTTTGACTATGTTTGATGGACATGTGATATTGTCTAGCATGTTAATTAGCCGTATTACATATCATACACATGATTTGTATGCTTAGGTGATGCGCACATTCTCACATGCACAATATTAGACCTTTTTGGCTTTTTGACCTTGGATTGGGTCTAATGCCTTACCATTGACATGAATCCATAGTTCTGGAGTTCATGGTGATCACGAGAGTGTAATGATCTGAAAATCATAATAGGTGAGGAGATTTCTTTTATTACTGGAGTTGAGGGACTGATCATCCCAATAGACCTATCTAGATTCTAGTCTTGCAAGATGAATGCCGGTCTTGTTGGATGGATGACCGAGTGGAATTCTATTAGTCGAATCCCTAAGATTTTTCCCTATGATCGGAAATAAAGTGACGAAATTGTGACCTTTAGGTCGCAAATCCTAAAAACTATGATGTGCACATGGAATAATCCCCTATTTTAGTCGTGTATTCGGAGGATGATATTCATCTTGTATATGCAGGAATTTGATCGGGTGTGAAACATACATTAAACAAATACAATACAGCACAATGCATATTAGATTGTTTTCAATCACATGTGGTGATCATACTTGCTAGGTGCACAACATGCATTAATAATTGAATCAGCTCCATCACATTGCATATTATATCATATTACTTCATACTAATTACTCACTTTCCATATCTAGTATATATCTCATTCTCACTTGCACATTCAGCACATAACATATGTTTACTTGCATATCAACACTTATCATATAATTTACTTGTTTACTGTTTAGATGGATTGCCATTGAAGAGTGGCATTGTCCCTACTTCAATCCTAAATATCATTAGATTTGTTTACTTACAATGCTAGTGTAGCTTACGCTTTAGAGCACAACATATTTCAGGACCTATAGATGATGGACGCATGGACCATGAGGACCAAGATGGAGGACAAGGATGCTTTGAAGATAATAGTTGATATGAGGGTTTTACTTGATGATTTTAGTAAAACTTGTAGTAGGGTTTATTTTCTGTAGTTTCATACTTATTTGATTTTCAGTAGTTAATAGGGTTGATATGAAGCATGAGACTATTATTAATTTACTTTCTGCTGTTTTCTATTTGAAGGATGTTATGTGATGAATACTATCTTAATAAACTACTTTTATATACTTTATCTTTTATAATATCCTTCTTAATTAAATAATTTTGGCTATGTATTGTTTAAACACTCCTATCGAGATATGGGGTGAGAGTTGCAAACTAGACTTGGGACTCCATTGAGATTTCCAGGTTTGGTTCGTGACACACCTCCTAATCCAATTCAAATCCTATTGTATTTACTAAACTAACATTTTCTTCCTAATTTTGATTCATACGACTAATACTAATTCCAGACCATTCTAAGTTTAGTTAATTACACTACACTCCCCCAAAATTTCTATAAATTACAAATTGACCCCATTATTCTATTAAACTTAGAAAATTACAGTATTAATAACAGAAATTACCAAATAACCCCTATCAAACCTTTAATTAATGTAAACTTAATTATTATATATATATATATATATATATATATATATATATTCCTGGGTTAGGGTCATTACAGATAGAGTCAAAGGAGGAGTAGAGTTGAAGACTCCTCCCCACCCATTAAGGAATTCTCGTTTGAGTGAGATTCCAACTTAATTAGAGAATTCTCTCTTCTCTTCATCTCTTCTTCCTAAAGAGATATGGATTTGCTATTGGGGTTCCATACAACGCCCTTGGTCAATTGAGTGAGTATTCATTCTATGTGGTTCTACTAATCACATATTCCTACGTGGGATATTATCCAATTCGATAGAGAGCTTATGTTGTAGATTTGGGTTCGTGTGCATCGAGGTACGTGATCTCAATCGTTTACAACCTTCATTGGTATCAAAGCCACTGTGATACGTCTTCCTTGGATTGAGGTATGTCGAGGAACCTCGTCTAATTAGCAATTTTCTGTAGAAATCTGTTACTTGTGTGTGCCTCTAGGCTGCTACCGTCTGTGCATGCACCTCTGGTCTATTGTGCTTGCGTGCTGGGCTGCCCACACACGCCCTGTGGAGCTAGGCTATCTGCATTGTCATGCCCTTAATCTGAGATATGGAATCTCAAGGATTTCCAAGGGAATGACCTTTGGATACAAACCTTGAATGCGGCCAACCCAATCAAAACCATTAACATGGTCCAACAGAGCATACTAAATACAATAGAAGTCTCATAAATTTAAAACTAAAACATAATCCAAATTAATATTTAATGCAATTACAACTGTCACCCAAATGGGTCAAAAATATACTCAAACTAAATGAATTCATGTCTATAGATGAAGCAGTAATCATCACGACCACCAAGTTTTATTCCTCTCCACGTCTAGCCTTCACTCATGTGGTTCACCTATTTCACGTAGGGGTGAGCTTTGGAGGCTCAATAGGTAAATCCAAGGAAACTACTCTAAACAATTCCATAGTCATACAACAACATCAATATTCATGCAAATTTCCAAACATTACATATATACATCACAACATTCACATTAATAATTATATAGTCAGTCTCACACAATAATCTGATAATACTATCATTCTCTAACCATACAATCCTCCTATATCTCATTCTTATCAAACAATCACTATACTCACATATTTTAATATCATATTAATAGACATGAAATTTCATAACTTCTCATACACCATCACACCAACCATAATCCCAATGAAAACAACCATCAATCCAAGCCACTATTCCCATAAACATAATCATTTAGAAACACATTTCATATAACCATAAATCATGAATCTTAATAATGTTGAAACACCACTCATGAAACCATAAATCCACATATTCCTCATTCACAAACACACACAATCATCAATCAACAATGCAATCAATCCACAAACACAACAACAAAATCAAAGAAGATGATCACAACACAAGCAATCAATGATAAACTGTCAAACGCATACAAAATGCACATGACATGCATGGTATGATGCACTATGAACATGATGGAATGAAGGTGATAAAATTGTATGCAATGAAGGGTTGTTAGGCCTAGCCTAACCATGACATCACACTCACATCCCAAGGAATGTGACACGACACACTAACCATTTTCTTTTTGAGGACAAGTTAACCCATGGTAGAAACCACCATATTCTCTTTAGGGAACTGATAAGTATCTAATAGTTGTACTTTTATGCCTCTTACCTATGCATTTTAGTCTATTTAGTTGTGCTTAATTGT
>JAUPMG010150738.1:0-11028 GCA_031762675.1 Pachysandra terminalis
AATATCTGCTTTCTAACCTATCTAAAGGGGGTTTTGTCTTATCTAGGAATGACGGCAGGATGGTGACGTTGCTCATTGTAACCTGTATGAAAATGACACATGTCTGCAGAGACAGTGTTGCTCAAGTTTCAAAGCAACCTTTTGCAGAGCAGTTTTTAAGGTTTGAAATAATTTGGTCTCTTTCTCTGATGTGACTAAGCCGTGTTGAAGTACACGCAATCCTCAAGATATTTTCCTGACCACGTGTCACTCATGAGTTGTTTAGCACTCGAGGGTCCCCCTCTAAACGCTTAGCCAAGTGAAACTTGTCCTACTGAGAGTGGGAAACTCTCTACAAATACCAATGCCCATCCTCCATTGAAGAGGATCGGAAGAATCTGAAACCTCTAATCCAAAGCTCTGAATTGAAACCAGGTTTCGTAACCCTGAAACGACAGTGAGAAAACACTGAAAGAGAAAGAGAAGCATTTAATCCTGTGAGGTTTTCCTGCTCTGTGACTGCATTCACTCCCTTTCCTCAATTATTGCAATATCTCCTGTCTTTCTCTCCCTTTCTTTTGTCTTCTCCACAGTTAAAGATTGATAAGGAACGCTTTTGACAGAATGGCTACGCGACGGTTTAGGCTGTCTTGAGACAGACTACCTACCTTACTCTCTGACTGATGATTGTAATTGGTTCTTTCTAATACATTTATTCTTTTACAAATCCGTCATCACCAGTGTCAACCCAAACCATACCGAACCGAATTGCACCCCTAGTTATATATAAACAAAACAAGCAACTTTGACTGTTTACTTTATTATGCCAAAAATCATATATGAGTGCATCGGCTATACCGTCATGGGTTAACCCTAGCAATGTGGTAGTTTATTGGTACACATTTGTTTGTGTACATTAACTATAAGTAACACAATAAAAATGTACCAAAACACTATCAAGAGTAAACTTGTGGTGTTTTGCACTATTTTTGGATCCAGTAAGAGATTTTGTTTTTGTATGATAACTATAACAAGGTAGCAAAGATGGTCGATTCAAAGAACACTACACTAGTCCGAGATTTTGTTTTTTCAAATTAATACTATTTAGTAGTATACTATCATTTTACTTTAAACTTTTAACCGAACACCCAAAAGTCATTTTGAATCTTTTAAGCATCGAAATGTCCAACCGATCAATATACTATATTTTCTGTCTTTTAGCCAACCCTAACATCAAGTGATTCAAGTCAACAGACTAGATTTTCCGTCTTGTTCCGTCCTCTTTTCGACAAGGAAATCCTTGTTCAACATCAATTTCTTATTGTTGATCCGTCTAGTTCTCTTCCTCTTTAACGTTTCATCTTCTAACTTCCATTCTCTTAAGAGAGTTTTCTTTTTAGTTCTTTCTATTTCTATTAACTAAGCTTGAAAGATGCAGTCATGGCTTACAGGAAAAAGCTGCAGTCATGGAGTCGTAGCTATTAGTTGGTCTATCAAATAACACCAATGGCTGCAATTGATTCGCGCCTGGCCTAGTTAGCCAAGTGGGCAACACAATCCTTCACTTCCTTGTAGGTGTGGTAGATGGCAGGTCAACTGGTCTGACCATCCAGGGTCGGACCGGATTTCAAGATACTGGAAGTAGGACTAAGCAAGTCGAATCGAGTTGAGCTTTACCTAGTTCGGCTCTGGATCGTAAATCTTAAAATAGGCTGAGGCTCAGCTCAGCTCAGCTCAACTCAAGTTTGTTAAAATATTTCAGACTCAAACTCGGCTTGCAAAAAGCTCTCGCAAAAAAACTTAGAATGGTATAATTGCATTAATATTATAGTTGTTGATTATTATTCTATGTAATATGTATAGGAAAAATATTATTTTGACCCCTTGAGGTTTTTGACAATTACAATTAGACCCTTTGCGGTTTTTGAAATTATAATGATATCTTTTGTTGAAAACCTCAAGGAGGTCGGTCAGCTAACTGACTCCCAACTCATTGACCGATACATTCTATATAAACCGTCTTTTATCTATTGTTTGATGTGTTTTTCTTTTTTTCCTTTTATAAATGATTCAAATATGATGTTGGAGCATGATGGCTCTTTAGTTGAGAGACTAAGAAGGATATTTTAATTCTAAAGTTTGTCCGCTTTATCTAAGTCATTCTTTTCTTTAGAAGGGTATATCAATCAATAACTCGAGGTCGTTTGTTGATCAACTCTCTTGAGGTTTCTGATTGTCATATTGTGGTTTCAAAAACTTTAAGGGGTCTAATTGTAATTGTTAAACATTTTAGGAGTCAAAGTATAATTTTTCTTATAATATATTGATATATGTATTTAATATTAATATATAATCTAAGACATGAATGTGGATATATAATCTTATATACAAATCGAGTCGAGATTTTACCGAGCCAAACGTACCCAAACTTGTTGAGATAATGAATTTTAAAAAAATCACCATCGTTTCTCTATTTGTTTAACAAAAACTAACGAGGAGCGAACGATGCCGTGAAGTCAGTCGGAACTCTCATGTTGTCCGACCACTTCCTCGATTCCAGATATAGCTTCGAAATCTTCCCTGCGACGTGACCCATGTCGGGTCTCTTACCCGGATCCACGTGTACGCATTGCAGCACTATACGTGTCATCCTCTCTGCCACCTCCACAGGAAACGAATCCTTCAATCTCCTATCTACCCACCTCCTCAATCTTCCTCTCGCATCATGATCATCAGCATTTTCATCATCATCACCAATCGCTTGCCTCGCTGTCTCGACCACAGAGATTCTCCTGTACTCGCCTCTCACCTCATCAAACTGGTATTTCAGAGGCTCTTCTCCTGATAAGAGCTCCAAGATCACGATTCCGAATGCGTACACATCGGATTTCTGCGTCGCGACTCCCGTGGATTGAAATTCCGGTGACATGTAACCTCTCGTGCCTTTGAATTTCATCGTTCTACTGTCCGATCGCTTAAATTTCGGTGATTTCAAACGCGAGGATGATGAAGTTTCTTCGGTGATCTCTGTGATCTCACTTGTTTTCTGCTTGCGGTGGTGATCTTCTACGATCTCTCCGCATAGTTCTGCGGTGCCGATATGGCAGATCTTGGCGTTAAACGACGGTTCGGTGACAATGACGCTACTACTCTTGATGTGATTGTGAATGAGGCTCAATTGTAATCCTGTGAAGTTGTGGATGTAATCGAGTCCATGTGCGAGATCGGTTGCGATCTGCATTCGTGAAATCCAGGTCGATAGAACTGTGAAGTTAGGGTTTTTAGGGTTTCGGAGGCAATCTGCGAGGTTAGCGCCGTTAGCGTATTCATAGACAAGGTAGATATTATCGCCGGAGACCGAAGCGCCGAGGAGCTTGATTATACTTATATGGTGACTTCTACAAATCAAGGCGAGCTTTTCTCGGAGCTGAGATGTTTCGATTGAACGAAGAAACCTCCGTTGGAAGACGATCACGTCCTTGCCGTGGATGGAGCATCGCCACGCAGCCGAGGAAGAGAACCTTTTCGCGAGGAAGTTGTTGGTGGCCGAGCAGATTTCCGAGAAATCGTAGATGTGAGGGTTTTCTGGTAAAGAGTCTTTGAGGCTTGACAGAGAGGCTCTGCTCGAAATCGAAGTTCTCGAGGAATCTCTATAGCTTGAGCCAGTGTAATTCCCGCTTGTAAAGTTGCTTGTTGAGGGTTCTGTAGTGAAAGAAGATTTCTGAGGAGGTCGAGAGGACTTGGAAGCTTTTGCAGTTCGAGAGGTCTCAAAGCTTGTTTTTGCAGTCCGTGAAGTTCGAGGGGTTGAAATCGGCTCTGCTGCATCAGTACTCATTTTAGTTTTACACATATGGATGAACAACAACAGAAAGAGAGAATCAGAAACCCTAGAAATATGATGAAATTAGGGTTAGAGTTTGAGAATTTGATGAACGGACTGGGAGTTCTGCAGACTCGGTGGGGCTGGGAAAGATGGAAAAGTAATGGAACCTCCGTCATCTAATTTGCGCATATGGATGCAGCGCACCATAGCGAAATCTGGTTGTTTGCCTTCATCTATCCGTGAAAGGGATAACAGTACGGTTGGTTGTTGGGATATGAATAATAAAGAACAAGTGAGACAGAGAAACAGGATGCTTATAAGTCATGCTCAGGTACTCACTCTCTTTTCAGACGCGCTAACTGGACGCGCTTGCAAGCACGTGGTAGCACCACTTTGTGGGAGTAATTGGGGTGAGTGAAAAAGTGAATAAGCAATTGGATAGGAGTTGTTCTCTGCTAACATGCACCAATGGAGTGGGCGTGCTGCTACCCTGCGCCTTATTGTGATCAGAGAAAAGAGAAAAAAGAAACGAAAAGGAAAAGGTTCCCTAGTTTGAACGGAAGAGACGGAAAAGAAACATAAAATCAAAGGAATGAAAGGAGAAAGTGAAGATTCTCTAGGACAGGTAGGGCTTGGAAGTTAATTATCCTAAATGTCGTCTCTTTCACATTGAACAGCTCACGAATTCATCGTTTCCAGACCGTTCCATCGTGGAATAATAAAGTATTGAACAATGAAGAAACAAAGGAACAAAAAGATACGATTCTTTCATTCGTTAAGCTATTTAAACCTGACATAGTATTTTTCATTGCAGGGACAATACAGGTATTGATACAAGGTTTATTTCTTGGGAAAATTATCTATCTCCCCTACTTTCCAACTTTATTTGCCAAAAAGTAATAAGATCAAAAGTTATTGCCTTCTAAATATTGGAAGGTAACAATATTTGCCTTTTGGCCATCTGCTTTATGATGGAGGACTTGTTGTGTGTGTATGTATGTATATAGTATTTGTATTTTATAAAAAAATTTAATATCCAAACTACCCCCACTCTAAACTCATCTGTCTTTCTCTCTCTCTCAACCCACTAAATCCCTTCCTCTCCCGCACTCTCTTTCCCTCCCGCTTTCTCTCCTGCACTTTGTTTTAAAGTAGGTTTCATATCCGCTCGAGTTTTCTGTTTGATTTTGCAACATATGCTTTTTAAATTGGTTATGAAGCAATGAGGACATCGATTAAATATCAAGAATTGTGAGATTATTTTGCCAATATTGGTGATGCAGAATTTGTAACAGATAGGATTACGAATGTTTTTGATTGGTAAAACAAGATTTCACCAAGACATATACATCAACAGAGATATAATGTGGAAAGTCCGTTTCAAGATGGATTAAATTGTCGAGCAGTTATTTTATCAAGAGCGTTTTTTCTCAAATATAACATGTTGATAAGACAGAGAGGAGATCGAGATGTCAGATATGCCAACAAGAATGCACACCACAAAACGAGGGAATGTAGTGTTTGAATGACACAAGTCCCACTTTTGTCTCTCAAGGAGTTCGATAAGTTATCACTATTTATCTTTTTTCACGTATCTGTCAGTTATACTTCATATATCTATATCCTTTTCATTATAGTTTCTGTTAGATCCGGTTTTAACAATTTTAACCAATTTAAGTTGTTATCATGTTACTTGAACGATTGTAGCATAATAAAGTAAACGACACAAGCAATTTTTACGAGATTCGGTTTAACCCTACTCTTCGGGGCCACGCCAAGATATTGAACAATCCACTACGATATCATGATTACAAACACCAATCGGATTTACACAAAATAAAGACTCCCTCTTGATTTCTGTCGCCGCTGTGTTGAATCATCTTCCTGAATTAATTCAGCAAACGCCACTCATTTTCATTGTCTGCATAGTTGAACTCCCATCAAACCGCAAACTGTCTTCTCCCGAAGACTTCAAGTTTTTCTCCCAGAGAACAAACAATATGAATAACTCAAAGTTATGATCTTGAACACCAAAGGAGTTCAACGACATGCATTAGAACAGGGATTCATATAAATCAGCCAAAAATGGATCCGTTACAATTGAGATATTTTATTCTATAATTAAATACAGAATCTCTTCTCCTGTTTTAGAAACGTCTCTATTCTTTTAAGAGATTCAAATCTTCAATCAAAATCAACGCCAAAACAAGTAACTTCAACAATCAGTCTAAGTTTCCTTGTGTTTGGAAAACTAGAAACTAATCTAATTAGGTTGAGAAATACATCCAACTTAATTAGAAAGCATTCTTAATTTTTTGAAGCAACTGCCAGCTATAGATACTATTCAGTAAAATCCAGATTTCTTTCCAAAACCAATTAGAAACGGAATCTGTGAATTTGGAATTAGAAAACTCTTGGATCTTGGCTTGACTCTTGAATTAATTTGAACTTGAATAATATTGCCATGAATGCCAAACGAACTTAACAATCTCCCCATTTGACATTTTTTTGGAAAAATATGAATCTAGACATGCTTTAATGTAATCAAGAACACGATAGCTTGCAAGACATCAAACATCAAAAATTTAGAAAGTCAGTAAATTACAATATTCAAGGAAATGTTGACTTTTAAATAACACATGTAGTTTGTTAGCAACATTCAAATACATTATTGCAACAAGGTAGCTAACCAACAGAAACAACCAACTGAAACATAAACCAAAATCATATTGTTAGCAACATTCAATGATTCAAAAGTTTCAGACTTTTCAGACTTTTATACACTATTGCAACATGTCAGCTAACAAACAGAAACCGAAATCAGTATCGCAAATATATCACATAATACTCCCCCTTTTTGACAAAAAAATTGCCAAAGTCAAAATGGGCAATTCAGCTATCAAACAAACAGTAAACAAGGAAACAGAATAAAAAGTAGAAAAAGTACTCCCCCTTTGTGGCAAACAATTTGCCAATGACAAAAAGCTAAAGAGAATCACTAGAAGTTGTCACTTCGAGATGAAGACGAAGTATCAAATGAAATGTCGAAACAGGAGCATGCATAGAGTGAGAAGGTATGAATTGAGCAAGCAAGGCTTCAGTCCTCTTTTCATTCTGAGAAAGTAATTGCAGATTAGACTTGACCTCCTTTAATTCAGACTCCAAATAATAACGCATCTGCAGAGTAAACACTTCTGAAGGTGTGGATGCCGAAGAAGTTCCAATATTTGGGACAAGAGCTTGACCTTTTCTTTCCCCTTGAACATCAAAGATGTGTCTTCCCGCAAGCAACTTATGAGATAAGACCATTACTTGTTAACTCACCAATAACAGCATCCATATTGAGGTCTTGATCATTCTTCTAGTACTTGCGGCCTGACCTTGGCCATAGATCATTATCACATGCACTTGTGAATTAAAAACTGTTTTAAGTGCAAACAACCACGTAATTAAACAGTGCCAACTGCACTCCTAAAAGCTTTGATGCAAAGTCCTTTCTCACATGGCTTTCTACTTCATAACCCTCTTGTTTGTATCAAGCTCCATCATACAGGCCCTCAAGGTAAGGGTTAACAGGTGATTGGATAAAAAAAAACAGCCAATCCAACTCATCCCTTCATCGTCTCCTCAACCGCCTCCCACCTATTTATTTATTTTGTTCAGTTCAGGCTTTGACTTTCAAGTTTTCTTCCACCCTTTTACTTTTCCAAGTTTCCTTCCACCGTGCTCCATTCAATTTGGGACAGCCCCAATATCACGTCTACAGACCAAGGTTTTAATTCTCGGGATCTTTGATTGAACCGGTCCCAGTCGATCGATTGGACGATTTAAGTTCGATCTAAAAGTTCAATTGTCTTATTGGATCGGCCAGACCGGCTGTACCAGTCGGGATCGGTCGGTATTGGATTGATCCAGGCCGATACCAATTGGATCGTTTATTTTATAAATTAAAAAAAAAATCTTTGGATCGACTGAACTACTCGTTGGACCAGTTCGCATCGATATCGGTTGACCGGTCCGATTCAAAACCACTTGATACTGGTGATGCACAAATCGGTAAATTGATAAAAGGAATGCCAAATAACCAAATTGGTCTGAGTAACAAAGGATTCAAACTTGCTTGCACTGACCTAAATCAAGAAATTGACTGTTCCAATACAAGGTTTCCTTGTGGAATAAAATAAGAAAGGAAAATGTAAGATCAGTCAAGAATGATCAGAAAGATGACACAGAACTTAACGATCAGAGAAGAAAGTTAGGCAAAAGCTCTGCAATTTTCGGAGGATGCCCAAAAATACTCAAGGATTCTAATCCTTCTTTATGATGCCTCATTCACCTTTTATAGCCTTAGACTCATTATCTAACCGTTGGTCACGTTTCATGAACAGATTTGAATATGTTTAACTGAACAGACGTTTGGTTTGAATATTCAATATTCAAAACGTCTAATTCGACGTGTAACGTTTCAATAAATGTCTTTATAACGGTTGGTTAAGTTAATGAATCTAACGTTATAAAAATAATGACATATTACAGCTCTGTATTGATTTAAGTCCTTTAGTGCTACAAGCTTTTCGAGAGTTCTTGTTTTTCGAGAATCTTGATAGGACTTATCTTTCTGGCCCTCAATTCCTGAAAGTCTAATGTTTATTTCCCCCTATTTCGAGTGAGTTACTTCGAGATTAGAGTCTTCGAAGAATGGCTAAATGTCAAGGAATATTAACTTAACAAAATATATCTCATGACGTTATGTCATACGTCTATTTTGAGTTATTATTTCGAAGAATAACTTCGAGGTAGAAGTGCATTGTCTTTACAAGATAATTTGAAATATTGATTATCTTAAAAAAATGATATTGAAATGGCTATTTCGGGTAGCTACTTTGAAGAATATAATTATCTTGGATATTTTGAGATACTTCTTCAAAAATCATAATAATTACTATTTTGAAGTATAACTTTGAGATATTATGACGAATTGATCCTTCGCGGTTGCTAATATTTATATACATTCTTATTTCGAATGTTCTCTTTCACGAATTATGATTCGAGTCCTATCTTCGAAATAACAGTAACTTTTGAAATGCACTATCTGAAATATAGTGTTTGAATAAAGTTACACAATGGAACTATACCACGTGTCAAAAAATGATTGAATTGAATCAATTTCAAATTGACTCATCATTAAGACCCGTTTTAGGCCGATTTAGCAGTTGATCTCTTCGTATGGCCGATTTATGCCGGATAAGGTCTTTTGAGGTTCAGGAATGTTCCAACCGCTTGTCTAAATCGAAGACTCGGCCGTTCGGGCGGCTCTACGTCGATCTAACAAGCATGGTATTCCGAGATGATGAATTGCAAACATAAAACAATAAAGACACGACATTTTACGAATTGCCATACGACACTCATTCTTCTCACTTTATTCTTGAGAAAAATATCATTTACATGATACATTGTAGAGATATGTAGAAAAAGAGATATAGAATCCTCTATCTTTTGATTCTTGAATGAAAATCCACCCCTTTTTGTGTGGAGAGTTACCATCTTTCCTCTGAAAAGTCCATTTTCATATATGATCAGTCCCCTTTCGTATAAAGAATCCCCCCTTTTTGTGTTCTTCCTTTGTCCTTTTAAAGGACTTTTGCTAGCTTTCATGTTTCCAAGAAAAAATCTCATATAATTGAATGCTCAAAGAAAAAAGGGTCAAAGCATTGGGATAGTCAATTAAAAACTGTCAAAGCATTGAATAGTCAAAGAATACTCTCGTAACTTTAATGTCTTAAATAAATATATAAACTCTCATAGAAATTCTACCAATACAATAGTGTCACGTGTGCACTTTACAAATCAGTCATCATAAATACAATAGTTGTATCGTGGCTTGTGATTGGATCAGCCGATCCAGATCGGATTGGTTCAATCCTTGGAACCCTGCAATAGACTAGATTTTCCAGTCTAGGTTTCTTTACTATACTCTGTTTCGAAAGCCAAAATATGAAGGGAAGGGAAGACAATATTTTTCCTGTCTAATATGTGTTTAGATATCTAAAAAGTGTGGGTCCCACGAAAGTTGTTTGGGTCAAACTTCTTTGATTACAGCTTTTTAATAAAAGGAAAAGAAGTTTATGAGAAACGAAAATGAAACGGTAAGAAGAACGCTCCTCATCCTACCCTTTACCACCAAAGCTTCATTCTTGCATGTATGTAATCTTGACTATTAATTTCGAAACAAAAGTCTCCATTTATTTAATTTTTTATATTGTTTTTTCTAAAGGTAAAAGAATTAAAGGTTGTAAAAATATCCTTTATATATATGTGTGTGTGTGTGTGACAGATATAGTGCACTTTATAAGTTTTCATATATAGGGCCCCCAAAATAACTATAATGACATTGGTATGTTATTTTATTAAGAAATCACTTATATAATGAAGGGTGTAATGGGCTGATGAAAAACTTTTCTCATTCACTATTAACCAAACATCAAAATCAAAATTTTCTGTCAATCATATATATTCCTATTACAACCAAACAACTTCCAGGAAAATTAAATTTCACTTTCCGAAATATTACTTTGTGTCATATTACTTTCCCAATTAACTGTTTAACATACTCCTGGCATTCAAACAAAGTCCTTATTTAGGCCTGTCAACGGGTGGGATTCGGACTGAATCACAACATATCTGAATCTGATCTGATAGGAAAATCCGAAAATTCGAATCCAATCTGAGATCGGACGAATTATGAAATAGATGATTCGAATTCGAATTTGAATGGGAATTTGAATATCCGAATCTGATAACCTGTAAAAATATATGCAAAATGGAACTTCAAATGTTCAATATCTGTAGAGAGAGAGAGAGTGGAAATGTTCAAGATTAAAAAAATGGAAATAATAGAGAATCCAAAACATTAGTATTATAGAGAAAGAATCAAACAAAACTTTTGCCCCGGCGAAAATCATACGAAAGAAAGACGGTGTTGGATTTCTGGAGAGGGAGCAAAAAGAAGAGGAAGAAGAAAATGATCCGGTAGAAGAAGAAGAAAAGGAAGAAATGAATAAAGAGGAAAAAGAATAGAGACTTACCAGATTAGGTGTTCACCGGGATACAGGCACCGTCGGACTGTGGCGCTGGATACAATGAGACAAAGAGACGAGAATGAGAGAGATAGTTTGTCGCAGACATTAGGGTTTTTCTCCAAAAGGGTAAAATGTTTCTTTTTT
>JAUPMG010150779.1:0-11027 GCA_031762675.1 Pachysandra terminalis
TGGTTCGAGAAGACATCTTGCTCAAGGAGTGATTGATCTTGTGGGAAACTATATATGATTCTTGATAGCAGTTTAATTAACTAATTGCACAACACTTAGACTATATGTTTGATCACATTTGGTGATTATATTCGGTACACAATATGCACATATTAAGATTTGACTGTTTGTTCAACATATGCATATATCATATACCATGTTTTATTTGTTTCTGGAAATTTATTTAATATGTTTGAAGAGTGAGCCGTGGCCCTACTTCGAACCATAAACCTAATTTGATTTGATTACTTACTGGCTAAGTGTAGCTTACGTTGTCAAGCAACCTATTTCAGGCACATTAGACGAGTACTTGGACTATGGAGACCCTACTTTGGACCATTGTTTTGAAGGAACTACTGAATTTATCGAAGAAGTTGACATTTTTTATTTTTATTAGAGATTTATTTTCTTTTTATTGGCTTGCATGCCAACAAATTTTATGAGGCATAGTTAGGCTTTATTTTGTTTAGGAATTAGATTAGCATGAAGACAATAGTATTTCTTTTCCGTTCTTTTGTTTTATTGCCTTGGTTTTGACTGTTATGAGATGTAGTTCATTATTTTGATTATTTTACTAAGTTAATAAAATCTCAGTACGTTCAATAATTTTGGCAATATATTGACTACCACTCCCATGTGGATTTGGGGTGAGGGTCATATTTCTGAGTTAAAGGACTCATTTTAGAACTCTTAGGTTTGGGATGTGACAACAAGTCCCTAAAAGGATGGGTCGTATGGTTGTGAGTTGGAATGGGCATGTGACTGGGCTAGGCCTGGTGACACCTTGCATTGCATTGCATCTCATTTCACTCCATGCTTGCATCATACCTTGCATTGTACCGCATTGTATTTGAGTTGACTGTGATGCATGTACATTGTGACTTCTTGATTGTGAATGATTGTGATTGGGTTGCATTGGTCATAGCAAGGTGGGACCTTGTGGTTACAGGTGTATTTTCACCGTGGGTGAAAGTCCTTAAAGGAAAGGATTGTACTGGTGGCTTCCTCCGTAGGCGAAAGTCCTTAAAAGAATTGTGATCATAGTGAGATTATATGTTGATATGTGTTGTTTATGTGCATAAGGGTGTATTTCCACCATGGGTGTAAGTCCCTAAAGGAATGGTACAGGAGACTTCCTGTGTGGGTGCAAGTCCCCAAATGAATGGTTATGTGCTAGATATGTGATACGTGTTTATTTGGTGAATTGGTCTTAGCATGGTGGGACCATGTGGTACTTGTTGTGGAACATAGTTAGACTATGTGACTACTGTGATCTTGTTGTTGTGTAACATGGTGAGACCATGTGTACATTTGTGTGATTGCTTGCTTGGAACATGGTGGAACCATGTGGAATCTGTTTGGACATGATGGGATCATGTGGGTATTCTTAACACAGTGGGACTATGGAGATTATGAACTATTGATGATTATAAATTGATATATTGTGGTTTCTATGTGAACTGTGATGTTACTTGATGATTGAAATGTTCATGCTAGTATGTGATATATAGTATGATGACATGACTAATACACATATGACTGTGATAGTATGTGCTGAGTGGAATGCATGAAATAAACTGTGTTGATTTACATGCATAAAAGTAAGTATTGTAGACTCATAGGATTTCTCTACTAGGCTTCGGCTGATCCTTATCTTTACAGGTGATCGGAAGTTCTAAGTCCTGGCTGGCCCTGGAGATGGTATTTTGAGACACTGTTGCTTTTTGAGACTGTAATGAGATTACTTTATTTTATTTTGTATTAATTGTTTTGACCCTTTGGAGGGCGAATGTTGTAATAGAAATCTTATGGATTTTATTACTCTTGAATGTAGGTTGATAGCTCAACATGTTTGGTTGGGCTATGGTTTTGATTTTCTTAGACTTTTGCTTGTAATTATTCTATTGAGACTAATTCAACCAGGTAAGGGTTGACATGTTATGGTTGTTTATCCGTATCCACACAGTGGGTTCGAAGGTCGGTTCCTTGGAATCCTCGAGATTCCATATCTCGAATTTGGGGCACGACAATTGTTTACTTCCGCTTATGGGAATATCAATGGTCTCAATAGTTTAGGATGTGACAAAAGTGATATCAGAGCCTAAGTTTTAGTAAACTTAAGTAAAAAGGAGAATTAAAAGATTATTTAGGTCTTAAAATTTAGGAATAAGTGTAGGAAGACATAAGTTACATAAATAATAAATTTAGTTGGGAAAAAGGGAATTAAATATAATTAGGTTGTGAGATTGTGAGGTACTATGACTTCTGATTGTTCATCCTTACTTGTAAATTCGGATAAACAATTGGGAATAGGAAGTACAACTATTTCTGAAAGTTTGAAGGCTGAAACTACTAGGATGAAGTCTTTGCTAAGTATACGTGGTTATCATATTATTAAAAGGTATGATAATCAAAGGCTTATGATTGCTGAATGAATATCCCAAGACCCTAAAAAAGGTCTAGACTCATTACTAGAGCAACTGCATCTGCAAGTGCTCCACCTCCTGAACCTACACCTCAAGAAACCCAAACCCTAACTACCTCTGAACCCTGACAGCCCAGCCTTTACCACAACAGGGGTATCCACTTAGAGAGACCAGTTGTACATGTTGAGGCCTACAAAATCTATTATATTCTCAGAGCCATTGACTGGCATCCCATCCTAAACTAGGGTGGTAAGGCTTATGAGAGTATCGCTGAGCGCATGTATGAATACATAACCGACACCAATGCAGACAATATGACTGTCACCTTCACTATTATGGAAGAAAAGTACATCCTTGACCTCCAACTTGTTTCACGTATCTTGAAAGTTCCTATGAATAATAACCAGAGTGTCATTCCTGAATTGGAATTTTCTAATAGAGTTAAGGTAACCCGAGCTCTATGTGGTACTTACAAGAGTTGGAACCCTGACAACTCTTTAACTTCCACCAAACTCCTTCCTTCTTACCGTATCCTTCATAGCATTTTCTTGAAGAATGTCTACCCTAGGACTGGGAATTCATCTAAACTCACCTTCTTCATGGTCCAAGTTCTTTTTATGGTGGCTTATGGACAAAAACTTTGCCTCTCTCTCTCTCTCTCATCATTAATCATATCATCAAGTTTGTTCGTCTTGCTCGAAGGAAAGGAAAACTACCTTTTCGTTGCCTTATGTGTGCCGTCATGGAACACTGGGAATTCACTTCTGGTCGCCCTGAAATTCCAAAGACAGTGAAACCTTTTAGCCAGACCCAGCTTGCACATATGAAGCTTCTAAGGTATCCTCCACCGGGACAAGTACGGCTATACAATCTGAATGAAGAAGGAGAAGAAGCAGAACAATAAGACGAAGAAGAAGAAGAAGAAGAAGAGCACAATGACGATGGACAGCAGCCCGGGGAGCACTATGAAGACTAGCTTGAGGTTCAGATTGAGCAGCAGCCTGACATTCAGACTGAAGACCAGCCTGACTAGCCGTAGCCCCCTACAGCAGCACCTTCAGTTCTGAAACCCTCCACTTCTACAGCTCCACCTGGTTCCTCCAGCCATCATTACACCCGGAGGAACAAGGATTTGGATGCTCATCTTGCAGCTATTGAGCGGACCGGCATTCAAAGCCGAATGCACATCAACCATGAGCTTCAAAATAACCGGGAGGAATTTAGGAAGACCCGGAAGGAGATGTCCAAGCTTCGAAAGAGCGTGGACGAGACCTTCAAGTTCTTCCACACCTTCTTCGGTAGCAGTAAGGCGAGAGGGGTTATCCCACCAATAGATGTCATTCAGCCATCTGCTTCCCCAGCATCATCTTCATCATCTTCTGAGGACTCCGAGGCCCTCTAGACATCTTTGCAATGTTATTTTGTTGTTTGTATTAACTTAAACATTTTGATGTGTAAAACTGTCTTTTGATGTGCTGTGGATTTATGACCCTTCTTTTTGATGTAATGGTTATGGATGGATGATGATATTTTGATATGTTATATAATTTACTCTCTTTGGATGTAAGACTTGGATGGATATTATTGTTTTCTCAATGCATTAAATTGCTATTGTTCATAAATCTAAGTTGAAAACTTAACCTTAAAAAAATGGTTCTTAGAAACTAATTGATTTCAAACTTTAAAATCATTTAACTATCAATTAATAACTCCAAATTAGTAGGACACCTAGATGATTTTGAGGACGGAATTATTCTAAGGTGGCTAGAGTGTAACAACCAGAAAATTTAAGACCTTAAATTAAAATGGGTAACTTAGTAAAAACTAACTAAGATTAACATATACAAGTAATTAAGGCTTAATTTAGATAGTTAAAGTATAATATGAAAGGCTAAACCAATAAGCTATGTAAATGGTCATAACTAACCAGCCTAACTAATAAACAATAATCTGAAGAACTAATGTGAAACTATTAAGCCAAACAGAACCTATAACTATTTCAAAACCCATAAACATTATAACCTTAATATGAGCTTAATTCATATATTAAGAACTATAGGTAATTTAACTAATTACTAAGAAAACAAAAGAGTTAGAAAGCCATTAGTTGACTTGGTCAAATCATCAGAATTGCTTACTAGGCCTAAACCATATATATAATAATAATAATAATAATAATAATAATAATAATAATAATAATAAAAAGGTTAAATAATAACCCTATGTTTAATATAAATCAAATAAGAATTATAAACCTTCATCTAGAAGCTTACTAATTAGAATCCTAGAAAGACTAGAAAACCAGAACCCCCTAAAGTATTATAACTCATAAGGATAACCCATTATCCAGAGACCCTAATAAATATTGTCACACTCCTAACTCAAGGATTCTCTTTGGAGTCCTTTAAAGTCTGAAATATGACCTCCAGTCTCTAATAAAAGAGAATGGTAGAAGTATCTCGCAAACTAACTATCTCGCAAACTAACTTAAATGTACAGATAAAGAGATCTTCTATATAATACATCACATCAAAAATCGTTTATAGAATTGGCGGAAGAATATACAAAATAAGTTCTAGGTGATAATCAATTCCTCAACTGATATCATCTCAAAAGGAATATGTACGTTTTCTTAAATCCAAAAAGAAACATGTACTAACTTATTACATTAAACAGATATCATAATCATAATTGTCTTCATTCTCCACTTCATCTTCTTTCGCCTCAACAACTTGAGGTTCTTCTTCTAAAGTTCTTGAAAAATGGTTGGTAGAAATCATGAGCTATAAAAGCCAGTAAGTAAAAACATTCAAATTTAAATAAGTATTGATATAGGGCCATAGCCATTAATCACAGATGAACCAATCTTCTCCAAATATAAATCAGCATAGAACATGACAATGAATGGATGAGGTAGAATCATTTTTCATGATTAGATGCATGTAGTGCTCCATACAGTTAGGTGTGTACACCATGGTGATCTAACATACAATCTAAAATGATGTGCGCTCTGTAGTAACTACGAATACAACAAGTTCCCACATGATCCATCTGTCCTCTGAGCAAGATGTCAACCATCCCCCGAATACACGACCTTCTTAGGGATAAGATATTATATGAGTGCTACCATAGTTTTAAGGGTTTTCAACCTAGGAGGCACAATTTCCCCACTTCATTTTTGATCATGGGTCATACTCCAAGGTTCTATCACGTAGATTTCCTCAGGAAATCATGTTTATTGATACTTAACAGAGAATTTTCTCTCTGAATATACATCCAAGCATTCAATTATGAAGTGCCTTGGGAAAAGAATTACGAACATGGGTGAGGATATTGGGGTAGCTAATCCCTCAACTCAACCAGCCAACAACCTCACTCAATACAATTATGTATTGGAACTCTTTCGTCACTTATGAGTCCAACACAAGAACTCTGAGATATTGGGAATTACTCATAGAACTCATTAAGGTCGAGAGTCAATGCAGTGCAAGTGATGAGGTTCACATTATCTAAACAATCATTATTTTATGTACAAGGTGAATTTTCAATCTAAACATAGCCACAAAGCCATCCATCATGTCATATCATCCATAAAATGGGAATAGAGTGTATATACATTAGAATATGAATTTATGGAAGATAAGCATACTATAGTTCAATGCGCAAGTCAATTGTTCATAAAACTAACCAATTCAAGCAAGACAATGATATACATAACAGATCAAATCAAAGAAATGCATCACAGGATTTTCGGCGCAATCGAACACACTCGGCGACCTCGCCGGCGCATTCGTCGGTGCATAGGAAAATGGTCGGCGACCTTGTCGGCACCAAAACCAGGGAGTGGATTTTCCCCCCGTAACCATCAGCGCATGCTCGGTGCATCGAGCAAGTTGTCGGCGCCAAGACAAGGGAATGAAAATTCCTAGGAGCTACTCGGTGCATGCTCGGCGCGTCGAGTAATTCGCCGACAACCTAGAAAGTCTTCGGTGAGTAGTTCGGTGCACCATGAAGATCGCCGAACCTCGCGATTGCCCAGAAAATAGGGTTTTCTACGGAGATTTTTATTTTAAGTTCTAAAATTTCACTATTTATTGATCTAAACACCATTTTACTCAACATAAGGTGATTTCATGCTATATAAACACCAGATCTCATTAAACACATATAAGAAGGCTTATTTACATAATAACATGGAAACATCATGGAAAATCCATGAAAATGAACTATGAACACAAACCAATACAAATGAAAAACTTGAAAGAGTTTACTTACAGAAAAGATGAAGATTTAACAGCCCTTAACCAAGTAAAACTCCAACACCTCTATTTTGTTTCTTAGAACAAGCAAAGACTAAAATTCCGAATTGTAGAGAGAAGAAAACCTAATTCTCATGTTTTATTCTCTTAAAGTAAGGTGGCAACATCTAGGCCTTATATTGTAAAACAATCTCAACCATACAAGTCTCTTGTATGTGGGAAGGTTGTAGAACCGCCCACAAACACATTCTCCTTTAAATCTAAGCCTTCAAGTTAGATTAAAGTAATCCTAACCATACACCTCATAAAGCATAAAGCATAAAGCAAAATGAGTTCTACTAGGGTGTGTGCACCCCGTGAGTCATGGCGAATAACAACCAATCAAAGTTCTAATTTAACTCCTTGGTTAAATCTGAACTCTAGACATTTATTAACATAATCATTTGTATAAATAAATACACGTACTTTTTTCTTTCAAGTTGTTACAAATATAAACCTTACTTAAAGATCTAAAAGACTAATTGAATGATCAAATTCATGGAGAAGCCTTAGCATGAGAAGAATAAACCCATAAAATACCAAGACGAAGAAGAATGAACCTTAGGAGAATTCTACAGCAAATTATTATGAGTTTTCTTTCATTGTCTTGTATATTTACTTTTATTTCAGTGTTGTGACCATGTGAAACTATGTTTTGATGTTAATAACCCCTTTCCCATGATCTTATTAACAAAACCAAGCAATTAGTAATCAACCCTAATCTCTGTACACATTCATGCATAAACTAAGAACCAAACCTAGAAAAATTATCATATGGAACCAAGAAACCCTTTTGAGATTATTAAAAACCCAATACAATTGCTTAGATCATAATTTGAAGCACCTTTTAGTTATAGGACCCTTATGGAAGAAATCCCAATCAAAATCTGCCCAGAATGCACTTCAGCGACTACCCACGGCGCGCTGAGCCCCAAGGTCTGTGAAACTGTTCACTGGTTTTCACGCCGAGCCCCATCTCGATGTGCCGAGTACGCACTGAGTGTCACAGTATGAGATTTTAGTCCCTGGTTTTCACACCGAGCCACATCTCGATGCGCTAGACATGCGCCGAGCCTCTATTTTGACCGTACCCAGAATACTCTTCAAACTATACCTTCCGGCGACCCTCTGAGCACGCCGAGACACTCGCCGATCATGTGCTGAGAGCCATAATGACCTATTTTTGAACCCTAAACTCTAGGACACTTAAATTAGACCTAACCTAAGTGATTTACCATGACATTAGACCCTAGAAATAAACCTAATAAACTAAGACCATTCTAACTAAGCCCTAATCAAATATAAACCAGTTTAGCCAATTAGGGCCTTGGATTAGGAAGTGATATTTTGAGATACTCTAGAGACCAGACTCCTGATCATTCCAGCAGTGTCATACACTCTAGTTGTGCATGTCTAAGTACATAAGTTGAATAAATAACTCAATGACTATGTTTTACCATTATTTATTTGATTATGTGTAAATTATTGCATATATGAGTGGAATGCATTACTGTTTATGACTACTTATTTATCAGTATTCCTATCATAATTATTGTATGTACATGGCTATTCTTGCCTAAAATGTGGACTTGTACATTATTAAATTAGAATCATGAGAATGTGCTCATGTCTTTGCTGAGATGAGTATATGCCAATGATACATTGTTTGTGCTAATTAAATGATTTGAAAACATGAGTTGCATTTTGGAAGACCCTGTTGTGATAGCAAGGTCTAAGTCCCTAAGCCTTTGATGGGATTAGATTACACTGGAGACTTGACTATTTTACCCATTTTGTCCTACGATTAGACTATGTTATAATATTATGTATTGAGGGACTGTACATCCCAATAAACAAATTTGTTGTTTACTCCCAAGGTGAGGGCTACATCCTTGCATGTTGATCCCAACAGACTTGTGGAAAGATGATAAGGTGAGGGAATGTTCATGATTTGATGCCCAATATCTGAAGCATATACCCTTCTGTTAGTTGTTAATATGTAAGATTCCTTGAGGAGTTTACAATTAGAATTCTTTGGAGTATTACTCATGATCACAAACAAGTGGGAGAATTGTGCCCTCTAGGTTGAAGCCCTTAGAACTATGATGCGCACATGGAATATCTTAACTTGAGAGTGGCCATGTATGGGGGGGATGGTTAGAGAAGACATCTTGCTTAAGTAATGATCGATCATGTGGGAACTTACATGACTAGCATACTTAACAGCACTTGCATTGTATATTGTTTGTGGATATTATTGTGAGTATCTTGTGTATAATACACTTGATCTAATTTTTCATATAGAAGTAGGATTATTGATATGGACCATTATTTTATATACCAAATTGAGATTGGGAGAGAAACACTTGTTATTTAATTTCTGTTATAATTATCATTATTTATCATAAAATTTACAGATTATATTTTTTTTTCTATCTTATTGTTTATATTTCATAACATTGGGAATTGAGTAAATACCTTACTATGAAGGACTACTCATCCGGGCTTTCCAGCTTAGGTTTTAATTATATGTTTATTTATATTTTTCAGGAACCAAGTAGTATAAGAAGAGCTTGGGATGAGACTAGAATCGAAGAAACAGTAGATAGGATTTTGTATTAGGTTTTAATTATAGAATTAATTAAATCTATTGTAATACAACCAAATTATGTATTTTTACTTAAGTATACCAAGAACTATTATTGTTTACTTCCGCTTATGTTTTGATTATTTTTTTCCACTCCCATGTTTTATTGGGGTGAGAGTTACATACTTAACTATTGGGAATATCGATGGTCTCAATGGTTTAGGATGTGACAACTAGGTGTCTGGGTCATATTCAATGGGTATGACATAGCACAACCTTAAAACCTTTATCTTCTTTTCTACATAAGCCCTAATCTGGAAAATTATCCAGATCTGAACTTTCGATTACCGCACTTATGTATGTATTTTATATAATTTATTTTGTATTTTTATAAGATGCACCTTTTTGTTAGGAACACAAAAAAAAAATAAAAGTTTTAACTGATTTCATTGAGAATTGACTAAGTTATGATTTATTTTCTGACCTTGCGTCAATACCAGAAACCTAGAACCTAACAATCTATCAAATTAAAAAAATAAGTTTTAACTGATTTCATTGAGAATTGACTAAGTTATGATTTATTTTCTGACCTTGTGTCAATAACAGAAACCCAGAACCCAGAAATCTATCAAATAATGTGTTCATTGATTAAAGAGCCTATCCTAATAATTATATATATTTTATTTGATATTTTTTCTAGATCCCTCTTTGAGCTAAGATTTCAAAAAAATAAGTTTGAGGTGATTCCGATAAGTATACACAAAGTTATGGTCAAATTACTAACGATAAGTCAAAACTGTCAAAACACTAGTTTGTTCACCGAGAACCAACTCGGCGTATCGAGAGTAAGCCGAGCCTGATCATTTGGCAAGAATCCAAAAACATCAGAAAGACCCTTAGAACCCCTTGGCATACCCTCTGTACGCCGAAAGGCCACCCTCGGTACGCCGAACACCCTCTCGGCGACCCCTCGGTACGCCGAGAATGCCCAACTTTGTCCGTTTGACTTGAAATTTCACAAAATTGCTTATTTTGACCTAATTAGTCTGATTTTGTTGTTAGTTTTGCTAAATTAAAATTATTTCATATACTTGCTTCTTTATGGACCCTTTTGCTATGTTGATGAACATGTGATATTTTGATATACTTTTTACGTCTTGTTTATTTCATGTCCATCATGTTAATTAGTCTTATTAGACATTGTACACTTATTGTATGCTTAGTTAATGTGCACCTACACTACACTTTCACAATATATGGCTATTTTGCATAATGACCTTGGATTGGTCTAATGCCTTGACTATACACCATAAATCCATATGATTGGATATTATGGACATAATGAGTGTTTTCATGATATGATATTGCTGAGGAAGTCCAGCGTGAACCATTGATATTTAATTTCAAGTGTTGAGGGAGTCGCGATCCCAATATACCGATATTTGTTTTTTTACTCCCAATGTGAGGGATATATTTTGTGTAATGATCCCATGAGACTTGTGGAAAGATGATAGGTGAGGGAAATTCTGTGTGATGCCCAATATCCAAATCATATGAGCAAAATTCTGTTAGTAGATCGGCTAATGTATGGTCACAGAGGTTAATCTGGGTGATTCCTTGGGATTTGTCCCTATGATTGAAAATAACTGAGGCGATTGTGACCTCTAGGTCGAAGCT
>JAUPMG010150800.1:0-11027 GCA_031762675.1 Pachysandra terminalis
TGGCCATCATGATTGGCTAGTAGTTTACTTGTTCATGTCATTGCATCTAATGAACAAACCATTGCATTTATTCATGGATGGCATGCAATCATGGATATGTATTTGAGTGTGTGCATCTTAGTTAGTACATTGTACTTGCTGAGCGAGTAGCTTAGGCCCTTCTGGCTTCCAACATTTCAGGTGACATAGTTAGACACGCTGTGGTGGATCCCTGGATGATTTGGAGGCAGTGGCGAGAAGACTTGGATTTCTTCTGCGTACTTGCTGTTTTGGTCTCTGTGTATTTTGGTTAGAGTAGATGTACTCTTTTGGTTTGGCTGTGCTTTCAACCCTATTTATGTTTATGGCCCATTTTGATGTATTTTAAACCATATATCGTCGTAAAACATCTTCATATTTATTTTTCCTCCACTGTTAATTCTCTGATTTTAGTTTGGATCTACTGTTTTATTGTTAGAGGTTGCCACCCCCTTGGGTTGTGTCTTTGGAGAAGGGGGTGAGAGTCATGCCTAGAATCTTCGGTCTATGCTCATGTGTTCGTGAAGCATACCCTGGAATTCGGGTCATGACAGTTGTATAAATTTCCTAAAAGCAATGGCACTAACAGTTACTCAGTTGTTGTGTCTGTTAGGCGTGGCCTAACTACCGATCTATACATTGGGTCACTTGAGTCACACACTTGTCTCAAACTTGGTCACATGAAACATGCACTTACCTTAAACTCTACCATGCACATTATGCATCACTTTCACACCCCACAATGTGCACTATAACACATTACACTTGGTTACTTGGTATGATTGTAATTATGTTGTTTTGGTTACAGTTATGGTGTGGAATCATCAGATCAGTTGTTATGAATTGTTGTTATTGAAATATGATAACATGATGGGATTATGAGACTTGATTATGATACTTAACCTGTGAATAGTACATTGAAATGAAGAGGTTCCATGTTGATTATACATGTATGATGTATGTGATTATTGTTAAAGGACATTGTAAGTGAAATATTTATGTGATTGTGACAATGCATTAATGAATTGTTTTGTTTCTTTACTATGGAAGTAATTATTGTATTACTGTGAATGTTTTCCAATTGAGCTTCCCAACTCACCCTTATTATTTTACAGGTGCTAACATTAAGTAAGGCAGGTGTACTGCAGACTGTATTGTTGTGTAGTGATAAAGACTTGTTTACTTTTGTTTTGACCCCTAGTGGGCAGTTGTGTTGTAATAACTCTAACAGTTTAGTTATTTCAGACACTTGGAGTAATGAGATGTATGTACTCCTTATGTTGTTTGAATTTTATAGACTTTCGTTGTTAATAGAATTGCTCTGTTTAACCTTGTGATTGGTTAAGTATATGATGTTTGGTATCCATATCCATGGAGTGGATCCGAAGGTCAAACCCGAAGAGATCCTCGAGATTACCATAACTCAGATCTGGAGCGCGACAATACCATTTGTGGATGGACCTTGTGGAAATAGACCGTAGAAAGATTTATATTTGGTGTTTCCCAGGGGCCAGTCGACCTACCCCATGCTTATTGGACATTGACTTTGTTCGAAGAGAGCTTAGGGTGTCACCCCCCGGACCCCGAATCCCGATGTAGGTGGCACGGATCACAAGGTTCAACTTTCGGGTTCCCAACCATGGAACGCAACTCACAACAACAGTCAAGCAATTAAAAGTCTAAAAATGTTTTTTTTAAACCAATCAGAGTGCAAAAGAAACAAAAATTATGCAAATCAAATGGCTTCAGAAGAGCCTACAATCCAAACAAATCTAGCTATTACATCAAATCTGAACTATTAATCCAAAAACAGAAAATAAAGTAAACTTTAACAGCATCAAATCCACGCAATCATCCAGTCATCTTAACCTGCAACAATAACAGGTTGCGAGAGCTTGGAATGCCCAGTAAGAAGAATTTTCTATCATCCGTCTCCATTGGATAACATCAGTCCAAACATCATACAATTATCATGGCATAAAGACAATAACAATAACAGTAAACATAATATGCAATCATTCCATCATGCCAATCATTCATACAAAAGCACTCCACTATCCGATGATCAGCCAGTTCACAAATCTCCACCAACACCCTGGTCCACGACCCTACGATCAATTTGTCTCCACAATACATCATCCCACGTGTACATCGTGGTTTGTAGGATTCGCAACCTACCGGGCTCAATTCCAGAAGCTATTTCGTACATTTAGGGATTAACACCCAAGGAGGCCTACAAAGAGGATGTTTACCAACGTAAATTTAGGGAATCCACCCAGGGAGATCTGTTATCCAAGACGATTACCCACACCAACAAGTTCCATGCTCCAATCCATTGATATTCCAAAACAATAGGAATTCTTGTGATATAATCCATCAAAAACTATATGTGCGCCATACACACGAATAATTCGTCGAAAACCATCACAAGGCTCCTTCACAACAATCCGTAGGATCTCCGGTGATAACACCCTTCAAAAGCTGTCCGAGCGCCCATACACCCGAACAATCCTTAGGAAGCCATCACAAGAATCCTTTCCAACATACATGCAATATAATCAATGGTTGAGCAAATAAGCAAGTGTATAAATCATGATATTCAATCGATTTAGATTATCCACAATAATCTCATATTCTTATTTAAAACATTAAATGGAGTTTCCCCCTAAAATTCGGAGTCCATTGATCTTCAGTAGATGTCTCAGTATCTACCGAGCTTCTTACCGAGGCGTTCGGTAGATGTCTAAGCATCTACCGAGGTTCGGTCGATTTTCCAGAGAGTTTGCTGACTTTCGATAGATGTCTCAGTATGTACTAAGCGTCTCTGTATGAGTCTCGATATGTACCAAGGCTCGGCACATTGTCTAGGAAGTTTCACACACTCGGTAGATGGCTCGGTATCAGCCGAGTGTCCTACCGAGTAGTTCAGTCGATGTCTCAGTATGTACCGAGGATCTACTGAACGTACAATTCAGCCCAAAAATTTGTCTTTCTTCTAGGATTTCGTGCCCACATCCATATAAAAAGATTTTTACGCTTCTAGGTGTTCAATAGCAATTTAATAATAACTCAAACACAAATCCATCTTAACATGTTAGATCCAAACAACATACCTAGTTAATCATGATCAATCATTCAACATACACGCTATTCATACCCATAAATTATTTTAATCATTAAATACATTACAATATCATATCAATGACTTCTGAATCCAAGTGAACTATACAGAAAATGCAACTTACCAATTATGCTTGTGTTGATCTTAGTGTACCTTTTTCTTCCCCAAACTGAACTTGATCCCAAACTTCAGCCACAATCGCCCCTTTCTCTCTTTCTCTATCTTTTGTTTTGGTTTTACACGTCCCCTCTTAACCTACTCTTATAGATTTTAACTTTCCTCCTCCTTCTTTCTAACCAATCTCTCTATATCTTCATCCAATAGGAAACCTTCAATCCTAATTCAAACTAATCGTTATTAGTTGTTTTAATCCAAATCCAATTAGTAACTCTTTCTAATTATCTATTTAACCTAACCCTTCTAGAAGAATAAGTGAATTACTGAGATACCCTTAATCAATAATTAAGCCCACACGTTTTCTCCTAATTTAAGTCCATTAAGTATTAAGCCCAATTAGTTTTAGCCCATGACATTATTACTTCAATTACTAAACCATATTACTTAAGCCCACTACATTAATTAAATTAATTGAGTTATTAGGCCCTTATAAACTAATTAGTTCAACCCATTAATCCTAATTAGTGCTCCAAACTTCCAACACAAATCCAGCCCATTATAAACTTAATTAATTTTCAGCATCACCCCTATTTACTTTATTAATCACATATTGACCCCAAATTCCATAATTCATTATTAAATTCTGGGTTAGGGTCGTTACATAGGGTACCCTTTACCCGCTAGGGGGCACTCTGCGGACCTTGGCCATCTGGACTATATCTGGACTGCTCACTGGTGGTCAATAAATTTGTGGATGGATCTTGTGGAAATAGACCTTAGAAAGATTTATATTTGGTGTTTCCATGGGCCCGGTCGAACGACCCCATGCTTATTGGACATTGAATTTGTTTCAAGGGAGCTTAGGGTGCCCTTTACCCGTTGAGGGGCACTCTACGGACCTTTTCCATCTGGACTATGTCTGGACAGCCAAGGACTGCCCACGGGTGGTCAATACCATCTGTGGATAGACCTTGTGGAAATAGACATTAGAAATATTTATATTTGATGTTTACCAAGGCCTAGTCAACTGCCCAATTTGGTCCGGTCAATCGATTAGGGGTGTCTGGTCGATTCCAATCGACCTATCCCCTATGCCATTTGTACAACAAGTGTTCCTTGTTGTCTACAACTTGCACCTGCCCAGTTGACTGACTAGTGATCCGGTCGACCAGCGTGGGCTTCCTGTCGATCCCGATTAAACAGTTGCCTTTCCCTGTTGCACAAACCCTCATTTCGGGTTTGGCTGACATGTGGTGGTCCGGTCAACCGACTAGTTTGTCCGGTCGACCAACTAGTTTGTCTGGTCGACCGTGTCGACCACAGGTCGACCTGTTAGTTTCTCCTAACGCACTAATTGATCTCCAATTGCATAAGTTAATAGGATTTAATTTGGCCCTAAATTATGCATATCGCTTTTAAATCCGATTCACACCCCCCCCCCTCCCCTCTGTCGTTGCTACGTGCACTTTTAGTGTGTAACCTAGTTCTAAAATATGTGTACCCTAGTCCTTAAATGTCTGTAACCTAGTCCCAAAATGTGTGTAACCTGAGTCATTAAAGGTTGTGTAACCAAGTTCTAAAATGTGTGTAACCAAGTCCTTAAATGTGTGTAACCTATTCCTTAAATGAGTGTAACCTATTTCTTAAATGTGTGTAACCTAGTCCTAAAACATTTGTACCCTAGTTCTAAAATGTGTGTAACCTGGTCCTTAAATTGTGAAACCTAGTTCTAAAATTTGTCTAACCTAATCTTTAAAAGTGCATAAACCCTAATCCTAAAATGTGTGTAACGTAGTTCTAAAATTTGTGGAACCTAGTTCTCAAATTTATGTAACCTAGTTCTTCAACATGTGTAACATAGTCCTAAAATGTGTGTAACCTAATTCTTGAATGTGTGTAGTCAAGTACTAAAATATGTGTAACCTTATCCTAAAATGTGTGTAACCTAAGCCATTAAAGGGTTGTGTAACCTAGTTCTAAAATATGTGTAACCTAGTCCAAAAATGCGTGTAACCTAGTCCTTGAATGTGTGTAACCTAGTGCTTAAGTGTGTGTAACCTAAGGCACTAAGGGGTTTTACCTAGTACTAAACTATCTGTAAACCAATCCAATCCAAAGGGTGTTTGTGTATTAAATACAATCCAATAAGCAAAAAGGGTGTGTGTATCCATTGAAAATGTTACACTCATTTTAAGACTAGGTAATAAAGAATGGCCAAGCACTATGTTACATACATTTTATAATTAGGTTACACACATTTTAGGATTAGATTACACACATTTTAGGACTAGGTTATACATATTTTAGAATTAGGTTACAAACATTTAAGGACTAGGTTACACATATTTTAAGACTCAGTCACATTTAAGCGCTTAGTTAAAAACATTTTAGGACTTGGTTACACACATTTAAGAACTATGTTACACACATTTCAGGACTAGATTACTCACATTTAAGAAGTAGGTTTCACACATTTTAGCACTAAGTTACACACATTTTCAGGACTATGTTACACACATTTAAGAACTAGGTTATACACTTTTAAGAACTAAGTTACACAGATTACACACATTTAAGAACTAGGTTACACACATTTAAGGACTAGGTTATAGTCATTTAAAATCCAGGTTACACACATTTAAGAACTAGGTTACATACATTTTAGGACAAGGAACAAGGTTACACACATTTAAGAACAAGGTTACACACATTTTAGGACTAGGTTATAGACATTTTAGGACTAGGTTACACACATTTAAGGATTCGGTTACACACATTTTAGGACTAGATTACACAGATTATAGAACAAGGTTACACACAATTAAGGACTAGGTTACACACATTTAAGAACTATATTATACACATTTTAGAACTAGGTTACACACATTTAAGAACTAGAACTGGGTTACACACAGTTTAGAACTAGGTTATACACATTTTAGGACAAGGTTACACACATTTAAGGATTAGGTTATTCACATTTTAGGACTAGATTACACAGATTTTAAAACAAGGTTACACACAATTAAGGACTAGGTTACACACATTTAAGAACTAGGTTGTACACATTTTAGAACTAGGTTACACACATTTTATCACTAGGTTACACACATTTAAGGACTAGATTACAAACATTTTAGGACTAGGTTACACACATTTTAAGAATAGGTTACACACATTTAAGAACAAGGTTACACACATTTTAGGACTGGGTTACACACATTAAAGCATAAGGTTAAACACATTTTAGGACTAGGATGAATTAGGTTACACATTTTAGAACCATGTTACACACATTAAAGGACTACGTTACACACCTTTTAGGACTAGGTTACAAACATTTAAGAACTTGGTTACATGTAGCTAGAGCTACTTCGATCTTGAAACCGGTTGAGATTATCCATTCTTGATACTTTCGAGGTTTTAAACCTTAGTACCTTCGAGACTGTTTGTCTCAGTGCTCTCGAGGTTTTTTGAACCTTAGCACTATCGAGACAGTTTGTCTTAGTGCGTTTGAGGTTATTGAATCTTATCACTCTCGAGATGAGTTCTGTCTAGGTGCTCTCGAGGTTTTTTGAACCTTAGCACTTTCGACGAGTTCTTTGTCTCAATGCTCTCGAGGTTTTTGAACCTTAGCATTTTTTACTGGTTTTGTCTAGGTGCTCTCGAGATTTTTAAACCTTTTCGACAAGTTCTTTGTCTCAATGCTCTCAAGGTTTTTGAACCTTAGAATTTTTTATGTTCCCGAGGTTTTTGAACCTTAGCACTTTCTACAAATTGAGATATTCACATTGATGAAGCTTTCAATTCTTGGTGAGAGAAGCAACTTGGACATCCGGGATACTTGGGACAATGGAGCACTCAACTTGGGCGTCTGGAGTACCTTGGGACGTTGAAGTGCTTAACTTGGGCATCCGGGGTACCTTGGAGTGCTCAACGTGGACGTCCGGGGTACTTGGGAAGTTGGAGTGCTCAACTTGGATGTTCGGGGTACTTGGGACATTGGAGTGCTCAACTTGGACGTCCGGGGTACTTGGGACGTTGTAGTGCTCAACATGGGCGTCCGGGGTACTTGGGACGTTGGAATGCTCAACTTGGGCGTCCGGGGTACTTGGGATGTTGAAGTGTTCAACTTGGACGTCCAAGATGGAGTCTTGATACGTGTCCATTCTTCCCATGATTCTTCTGCTATTTACATTTTTTGTATCTACAGTTATCAACATGCAAAACATAACTCATGTAAAACTCATGCGTAATTGAAAGAATGAATGAAATACTCAATGTTATAATTGATGCAATCAATCATATGGTTCTAATATGAATATGAATAATGCAATGAATATAGAGTCTAAAATGTATGTATTATGTCTTGCTTCGTGTTAAGCCTTGCCTAACAATAGTATCCTCAATCTCCATCAATGTTTCTGGGAATTATATTAACCCATGAGTGACCTGAACATGACCTCTTCATTTTGGGGAATACAATCCTAGGTATTAATAAACCCTACCTTTTCTGGGAATTATCACCCAAGGTGCAGGACAGACCCTAGTCCTTTCGGGAACCTCTAAGTTCCATCTCAAATGGAAACCCTGAAGCAATCTTTCTCCATATGCTCCCTTAAAACTAAGCACCACATAAAAATGTATGAATGCACAATACATACCTGAATCCATCCTTGTGACATATCATACTTCTTCATGTAAGTATGCAATACAATATCATCACATCCGTTCTTGAGATTTTTTATCAATCATCATGTACATGGTACTCTCGTATTACTGTCACAAACCATGCATATCTTATGTAATTCCATACAAAAATATCTTAATTCCAACAACTCATATTATGCTTAAAATAGACATCACATATATCACAACTTTGTATAGTCAAATAGAAGTACATCATGGAATGTAAATTTCACAAGCATACATTATCTCCGTACAATTCATTAGCATGATACTCATATGTAAGAAAATTCGGTTAATCAATTATACATAATTTAATCCAAAAATAAACTATTTTCTCTGATCTGTCGACTGGACATATCACTCGGTCGACCGGATCACTAAAGAACAGTTATGTAAAAACCAACAAATCTGGTGCTCAGTAACCTGGGTCACTATAGAACAATTCTATAATCCAGGACTCCCAATGTTCGGTCGACCGGATATGTCACTTGGTCGACCGAGCCACTACAGAATGGTTCTGTAAACCCAGCACTCAGTCGACTGGAACATAACACTCGGTTGATTGGACACCCCTCGGTCGACCAGACCAATACAATCGGTCAATCGGATCTAGCAAACACAAAAATCCAGATTTTAAATAAGTGATAAATCAATTCCAGAATATGACACATTGATTCAACTCAACCAAAAAAACATATATAAGGTTTCTAATAACATCTTAGGAAAGATATTCCATGTACTCATACACCCAAATGATCTACATAAGCATGGTTTAATACAAAAACAATATGAATATAGACAGTTTCCCAAATATATACCAAGATCTAATCTAACAATTCCATGCATATTTCGAGTAAATATATATATATATATATATATATTCTCTAAGAAGGCATACATACAAGTATAATGTAATAATTTACTACATATAATACAAGCATTGTAAAGAACTAGTAGTTCTTATCTCTCTTCTAGTGTTTCCAGAAAATCTGCAACCTTGCTCTTCTTCTCCTTCTCTCCTTTCTTCTGCAAAATCCAACCTCTAACTATCACCTTCTCCCCAATTCATGCAAGATCAAATAAGAGAAATATTTGGTCTATTATGAAACCAAAGGTAACAGCCCATGGAGTAATGATAGGAGTTATAGTGATAACTCCCATCCCCACCAACTCCCACACTAACTACCCACTAACCCTTGTTAATTATCCACAAAAAGCCTTAGCTACATAGGTCAATGAACCTTCATGATCTTGGACCAATGTACTTCAGACCAAAAAGCCCAACGTGCAATCCATAATAACAAACGACACCCTTAATTGTGCATATTTATAGATATTGCCCAACTTCATAAATTCGTCACAATTAAGCACTTAAGCAATATAATTCAATAAAAGAGTAAATTTAATTAAATTAATTATTATAATTTGATTAATTAATAATTTCAAATTATTTAAGTCAAGGTCAATACAACCCTAATCCTAAAATGAATGTGTCACGCCCCGATCTCCGTGTACCCGAATCCCTAGGTGGGATAGCACGAATCTCGAGTTGCGACCTTCAGGATCCATTTCTGGACCGCGGATCGACATCAACAAACCAATCGAGTAAGAAAACAATGCTGATTTTATTTCGTGAACAGAGTAGCGGAAGTAAATAAATAAATACGTAAAGAACTGAATTCAAATTACATCTAAAAGTTACGGGTACAGAAGAGCCCTATACGTCATCTCTAGCAAAGAGTAAAAATCTACCAAACCAAATGTCTAAACAGAATAGAAATAAGAGAACTAAACAGATAATCCACGATCCACGATCGTCGTCTCTAACGTCGACCTATAACATGATGAGCTGTCTGAGTTGGGTACTCAGTAAGCGTGATCCAGTTATCCAATGTTACAACATATATCACAAAACAAATACGCCGATAAAGCAAAAGGAAACAATAGTAATATATGAGATGATATGATTTATGATGCGAGAATGTTCAGTCAAATGCTCTAATGTATGCTCAATCAAGAAAGGCAATGCAATGTGGTTATGCCTATGTATATGTGATCTATTAAGTGTTCCTCAAAATCTTCACGCTAATTCGGGCTCTGTGCCCCAGGAACGTCTGGTCGTCCCGTCTCAGATCCGGGCGCTAACCCATGGTTCTGAGCCCACCACATACTGATCTCTAGAGTATACAATACTCAAGGTGTAGGCAACCTCATGAACCAAATGTGATTCAAACTTATTCTATGGGACTTTCAACCCAAGGGACTAGGAAACCATATCTTTCCCACCAACCGGGCACACTTAATAAATTACATTAACACAGTATGGATGTTCTCTCCTAGGGAACATGGGCGATAGATCCCCTCAGAAGCTATACACGCGCCATACACGTGCATAATCCATTGAGACCCATCCTTCACATTCATATGATGTCAAAACATATAACCCTAAGGTCTCTCTAATAATCCCTACCCAAATGTAGACCAGCTGAGGAGTGTATCTAGCGAACCACTGATGCTAAGGGTAACGCGTAGATCATTGTTGGCCTTGACCCCAAATCTCACTCGTTAGTAACAAGTAGATCATTGCTAGCCTTAACCCTCAATCTCACTCATTCCATCCCACAGCAGTATGAGCTATCCATAGGACATCCAAACCCTCACTAGGAATCTACATAAGGTACTGTTCTGTGCAATTGCACTCAAATGCAATGCACTGTGCTCAGAAGCACAACTATGAACAATCCATTCTGATCGATCGACATTGTCACTCGATCACTGTTGTCGCTCGATCGCTATTTTCACTCGATCGACAATACCGATCGATTGACAGTAGATCGATTGACTTTACTGATCGATCGACATTTTCCGATCGATCGACTTTGGCGATAGATCGACAATCCTGCAGACAGTGACTGAATCACTGTTGCAATCGCTCTGTTCTTGCTGGCTTCCTTCAACCAGGATTAAACTGGGTCTGGTCCGATCCTTCTGGCCAATATCCTATATAGAATCATACTTATAATCCTCTTGAAATCATCTAAAAACGATAATCATAAAATCGATTCAATGAGCATAACATAAA
>JAUPMG010150811.1:0-11027 GCA_031762675.1 Pachysandra terminalis
GACCTTGTGGTTACAGGTGTGTTTCCACCGTGGGTGAAAGTCCCTAAAGGAAAGGATTGTACATGTGGCTTCCTCCGCGGGTAAAAGTCCCTAAAAGAATGGTGATATGTTGTTTCTTGTGAGCATAGTAAGACTATGTGTTTGTTATGTGTTTGCTTATGTGCATAAGGGTGTGTTTCCATCTTGGGTGTAAGTCCCTAAAGGAATGGTACAAGAGACTTCCTCTGTGGGTGCAAGTCCCTAAAGGAAAGGTTATGTGCTAGATATGTGATACTTGTTTATATGGTTAATTGGCCGTAGCATCGTGGGACCGTGTGGTATATGTTTGTACGTTGATTGGCCGTAGCATGGTGGGACTATGTGGTGCTTGTTATGAAACATAGTTAGACTATATGACTGTTGTGACCTTGTTGTTGTGTAACATGGTGGGACCATGTGTACCCTTGTATGACTGTTTGTTTGGAATATGGTAGAACCATGTGGGATCTGCTTGAACATGATAGGATCATGTGGGTAATCTTAAAATAGTGGGACTATGGGGATTATGAACTATTGATGATTATAATTTGATATGGTAAGGTTCACATGTGATCTGTGATTTACATGATGATTGTAATATTCATGCTAGTATATGAAATATAGTATGATGAAATGATTAATACACATATGACTGTGATAGTATATGTTGGGTGAAATGCATGAAAGGAACTGTATTGATTTACATGCATAAAAGTAGATATTGTAGTCTCATAGGATTTCTCTACTAGGCTTCGGTTGATCCTTATCTCTACAGGTGATCGGATTTCCTGAGTCCTAGCTGGCTTCTGGAGAGGAGATTTTCTGTTTAAGATACTTTGGCTTATGAGACTACATGACTTTGTTTTTATTTAGTTTCGATTCTATTTGGTTTGACCCTAAGAGGGTAGAATTGTAATAGAGATCATTTGAGATTTGATTACTTTATTTATGGGTTAATGCTCAACTTAGTTGTGGTTGGGCAATGGTTTTAATTCTAATAGACTTCCGCTGGTATTTATTTCTTTGAGACTCTGATTCAACCAGGTAAGGGTTGATGTTGTGGCTGTTTATCCGTATCCATGCGGTGGGTCCGAAGGTCGGTTCCTTGGAATACTCGAGATTCCATATCTCAGATTTGGGGAGCGACATCAACATAGGCAGAAGAAGTATGCGGACGTGAGAAGAAAGAAGCTAGAGTACATGGTAGGAGAATGGGTATTCCTTAAGGTCTCACCGACCAAAGGAGTGATCAGGTTCTGTAAGAGGAGCAAGTTGGTGCAAGGATATATTGGACCCTTCGAGATTACAGAGAGGATTGGAGAGGTGGCTTACCGAGTGCTAGTACCCTCCACTATGGACTTAGTGCACGACGTCTTCCACGTGTCCATGTTGAGGAAGCGATTCAAGAGAATGCCACTTATGAAGAATATCCTGTGGAGATCTTAGATCGGAAAGAGAAAGTGTTGCGGAACAAGGTAAATGCAAAGATGAAGGTTTTGTGGAGCAATCATGGGACGTTCGAGGTGACTTGGGAACTCGAAGACGAAATGCGAGCTAGATATCCACAACTCTTCACTTGAGGTAAGCGAATTTCGATGATGAAATTTCTTTAAGAAGGGTAGGCTGTAAAGCTGTTGACCTTCTAATTTATACATATTTACATTTTAATCCTTGTGATGATTCTTCCTTTTGATTTGATCGTCGATCGTGTTAAATCCGACCATGCGATCGTGCGTGTTGTGCTTGTTGGGACTTGGTGCTACACAGAGTAGCATGGCCCAATTTATTGTTTGGATGAGTGGTGTGGATCCTTTGGATCAAACTTGAATTTAGTGGCTAGGATTTCATCTTGAGATTGCTTAGATGTATGGCTAGGATTGAAGGAGAGAGGGAGTTGGTCGTGGGGAATACCAACTCCCACTAACCATTCAAATCTAGGGCTAAGATTAGATTGGGTGAGATTGGAGGGTTGAGATGAGTCCATGTGGAAACACAAGGCACGGGTCTCCATGTGTGAGAGAGAGAATCTCATTCGTTCCCTTGGTTTAGCTTTGGTTATGTTTACTTGAGAGCTTGAAGGAGAAGAAGGAGGGATTGCATGCTTAAGCTTCTCATTTGATTTTTCTTTCTTTCATCAAGTAAGTAGATAATTTCAAGATTATATTTAGATTCATCTTAAATTCCTGAACATTTCTCATATTCTCTATGTTCATGCATGTATTGGAATGTTGAAGAATGGATTGAATACCTTGTTCTAGAATGTTAGTTTAATATCATGTTTTGAGAATGGATTTAGTTCAATTGTGGGTGTATAAATGCATATGAATAGCTTTCTTATGTTGCAAATCAATTTGAGAGAAAAACCCCTTTATTTTGGCGGGTTTGCGACGTTTAGCGACCTCCTCGGTGCACCGAATGCTTTGCCGAACGCTTTTGGACCGCTGATGAACTGCTCGGTGCGCCGAGTAGGTCGCCGAGCCTCTGGAGTGAACCTGACCTTTTGTTATGGTAGCCGAGTATCAGTTCGGCGCGTCGAGTTGTCTTCGGTGCACCAAAGAGGGCGCCGAGAATGAGGTCCCTATAATTGTCGCCGAGTCTCAGTTAGTTCCGTCGATCTAATCGCCGAGGCAAGCTTCTGTGCGCCGAGATGGTCGCCGAATACCTTGCCAATTCTGATTGTCTAGCCTCATATTCTGATGTCTTGTAATTAATGCACATCCACATGGTTTGTAATTCGAATTAATGATATATACACTCAAGTTTGGTTAATAATGCAATTCTTACTTTGTGATTCGGTCTAGCGAAATGTTGAATGACAAAACATGAGAATGTGTAGAATATACTCCTTAGTTAGTTACAATGCACCTCGCACACTATAAAATGAATGTTTAGCTAGTGTGCACCACTTCACATGCACCGGCATTGTCTCTAGACCATGGCTTGATCAAAGAGAATGACCCTATTTTTCAAGACCACACGGTTGAGTCTCGTGATTTAAAATTAGAGTGATGGAATAAGAACTCCACATCTAGTGAGGAGACTGGCAGGATTGAGTTGAGGGATTAGCTATCCCAATAGACTCTGTTATTGCCTAAGAGCATTTTACCCAAGGATCAGCACGTTGGTGCAGCTTGGATGGGATACTTGAGAGATGGAACTCCATAGTTTGTCGAGTGTCATGATTTCCTGAGGGATCCGCACGTTGGTGTAAGCCTCAGAGTTTACCATTAATAAAAAAATAAGTGGGGGGGATTGTGCCTCCTTGGTGGAAAACCCATAAAACTATGCTGTACAAATAGAATAGTCCTATTCCATGACCGTAATTACGGGGGATGAATTCACGTTGGTGGGACATCCTGGGTCGAATTCACGGTGATGGGACACCTCAGATAGAGATTGGATCAAGAGGAAATTTTCCATCTTTACATACTGATAGATTGCATTGCATACTAGACTGTTTGTTAGCTCACCTAGGTGATTACTGTAATTAGGTGCACAACATGCATAATAAATAATTTTGACCACGCGCATATCATCTTATCATGATCTCTTGTTTGTGTGGATTGGGTTTATTTTGAAATGATTGGTCTCTAAGGTAGTCTTGTATATTCGTGACGTTGTTTACTTACTGGCTTTATAGCTCACGCTTTTTAGCAAACATTTCAGGACATTTAGAAGAGAACACTGCCGAGGAGGGCACCTTGGAGGAAGAAGAAGATTATTATTTTGAGTGATCCATTGTAATGTTTGTAAATTTTTTTGAAAACTCTGATATTTTGATTTTTCCGATTCCTTTTGGGATACTTGGGTTGTATCCATAGAAAATCTGATTTATAACCTAAAACTGTATTTTTTTTTCCGCTGCTTAACGTGTAAATATTTATAGAAAATGCTTTTATTTTCTGTCTTTGTGAATGACTATATTCACTCCTGCTATAACAACATATTCACTACAACTCCCTTTCCCGAGGGAGTGAAATTTACAACTCTAGACCTCATTGGGTCCCTAAGTGGACTCATAGGTGTGGGTTGTGACAAAGTTAGTATTAGAGCTATAGTTCTTTTCAAATTGGATTTTCCTAAAGTTTTGATATAATTGAGATTTGAAAGTATTTGAGATGCCGTTATTTCACAAGTTTCTGTGTGTTGGTTGTTAATCTTTAACCATCTGGAATTCTTAACTTAAAAGAAATTCAGACGTACAAATCTTTTGACAGGTACTTGATTGACTATATGGCGGGAAGGAGAGGTCGACACGCTAATGAACCACCATTAGTGGAGGATTACGCGGGAAGGAGAGGTCGACACGCCAATGAACCACCATTTGCGGGGGATCACAGAGGCAATCCACACTTGGCTGGTGTATACCAAGCCTTGGGGGATATGGCCAACATGATGCAACGACAGTAAGTCCAACTATAGAGCGCTACATAGAAGAACATCTCTGGCCTCGAGAGTTTTAAGAAGCTAGGCCTAACAGCTTTTAAGGGAGCCGTAGAACCAATTGAAGCTCAGACCTAGATCGATTCTATAGAACACATCTTTGAGGTCATGAAGGTCGAAGATGCCGACATGGTCCGCTATGCAGCTTTTATGCTAGAAGGTGAAGCACGCCAATGGTGGAAGTCAACATTATAGATTGCCGCATTCACTACTTAGAAGAGATTCAAGGAGGTTTTCTCTCTAGAGTATTTTTCGAAGACCATGAGAAGGGAAAAAGAAATAGAGTTTATGAAGCTCGAGCAAGGGAACATGACTGTGATGGAGTACGCCGCCAAATTGACCAAATTGTCTTAGTTTGCTATGTACGCCGTAGATGATGAAGAAAAGAAGGCCTTTCGTTTTGAGAACGACATGAGGCAAGCATCCAAAGCAGGTTGATTGTGAGGGAGTTCACCGAATATCACAAAGTGGTGGATTGCACAAGGAAGGTTGAAAGTGACATGGCTGAATTCAGAAAGTCTATGGATCATAGGAATGCCGAGAGCAATGCTAGGCCAGGTAATTTCAGGGGCAATACAACTGAAGCACAAAAGAGGTAGAGGACGCAAGGACCTTCTAGTTCACACGGCTTTGGGAACCCTCAGATATGATGCCCCAACTGCGGGAGGCATGGTCACATTTACAGGGAGTGCCGTGCACCAACGAATCCTCAACAAAACTTCTTCCAAAGTAAGTAGCAACAACAGCAACTAGTGCCCAAGCCTCACTACAAGTAGAACCCCACCCGATACAGCAGGTGCAGCCTTACAAAGGACCAAGAAGTAGACCTCCACAGCTTCAACTACAACAACCACCTTAGATGGGCAAGGTTTTTGTGATAAAGCCACAGTAGAACGAGGTCATGAAGGTACCATACGTCTCTCCCATATTTCTGCACGAGTTTTATTTGACACTGGAGCATCCCACTCGTTCATTGCACGATCACTTGTACATTGATTGGGTCTACACATGAAGAATTAGAGTAAAGTTTAGTAGTGGCAAACCCGATAAGAGGCACTGCACAGTTAGATGTGGTGTGTGAGTGTTGCTTGATTATGATTGGCGAGTCCACACTACCTATAGATTTAATTGTTCTTGATATGCATGAGTTCGACGTCATCTTGGGAATGGATTGGCTAGCTGCGTATCATGTGCAGATAGGCTACTATAACTGAGTTGTCTCTTTTCTAACGCCGGAGGGTGATTTAGTGGAAGTGAGTGGTTCGAGATCCGGAATGCCCAACTTATCTGCTAGTTTAGATCTTCGGTCCATGGAAGATAAGAAGGATTGGGAAGGGATCCTTGTTGTGAGTCAGTTTGGAAAGGTGTTCCAAGACATCCCAGGACTGTCGCCCAAGCGCAAAGTGGAATTCTTTATTGAGTTGATCGTAGGAGCACAACCCATCGCATTACCGACATATCGGATGGCACCCATAGAGTTGACGGACCTGGGGAAGCAGTTAGACGAGTTGATAGACTTTCAGTTCATTCGACCGAGTTCTTCACCTTGGGGAGCATCTGCTCTATTCGTGAAGAAGAAGGAAGAATCACTCAGACTATGTATAGACTATCGGAAGTTGAATCAAGTTACAATGAAGAATAAGTACCAGTTGCCGTGCATAGATGACTTGTTCGACTAGTTGCAGGGAGCATCTTACTTCTCAAAGGTAGATCTCAGATCCGGGTATCACCAGTTGTGGATTAAAGAAGAGGATGTACCAAAGACGGTGTTTAGGACGAAATATGGGCATTTTGAGTTCGTAGTCATGCCATTTGGGTTGAGTTACACACCGACTGCATTTATAGATATGATGCAGAGAGTCTTCAGACCTTATCTATATAAATTATCTATATAAATTCCTTGTCGTATTCGTCGACGACATCTTGATCTACTCCAAATCGAAAGAAGAGCATGAAAAGAACCTCAACACTGCCTTATAAACCTTAGCAGATCACCAGTTATATGCAAAGTTTTCGAAGTGCGAGTTATGGAAGGGTGTGGTGAAGTTCTTCGGACATGTAGTGTCTAAGGAAGGTATCACTGTGGACTCTAGCAAGGTGGAAGCAGTTTCTAGTTGGGAGCATCCCAAGAATGTCTCGGAGATTCATAGCTTCCTTGGATTCTATTACCGGAGATTTATTGAAGGTTTCTCGTGCATTGCAGCTCCGTTGAACAAGCTTACTCGGAAGGACGTGAGTTTCATCTGGGACGATGCTTGCCAGGCAGCTTTTACTACCCTCAAGGAGAAGCTCACTACAACATCGGTTCTTACCATTCCAGTTAGTGGCATCGACTTTGTAGTCTACACCGATGCTTCTTTATCCGGGCTTGGATGTGTTTTGTTGCAAGGTGGCAAGGTTGTAGCATATGCTTCGAGACAACTGAAGACACATGAGAGAAACTACCCTACACACGACTTAGAGGTTTCCATGATCGTATTTGTGTTGAAGATTTGGAGGCATCACCTTGTTGACGAGACCTTTGAAGTGTTTTCAGATCATAAGAGCCTCAAGTAAGAATTCTATCAGAAGGAATTGAATATGCGACAACGGAGTTGGATGGAGCTCGTGAACGACTACAACTTCACTCTTCAGTATCATCTGGGCAAGGCTAATGTGGTAGTAGATTCACTCAGCCGAATACCCAGAAGTGTCGTAGCTCCCTTTCTAGTTCAAGAGTGGAAGCCTTATGAAGTGCTTGCAGATTTCAACTTTGTTGCTCGTAGGTCGGAACGTGGTGTGAAGTTGTGCAATATACATGCAAAATCATCACTTAAAGTGAGGATTATTGACCTTTAGAAGGATGCGAAGTGGATACAAGACTTAGCCACGGACGAGAAGCGAACAGATTGGACCAAGGCTGAAGATGGAAGCATCAGATTCAAAAGGGAGACTTTACGTGCCACACGATGAGGATCTGAAGAATAAAATCTTAGCTGAAGCTCACAGATCACGGTATTCCATTCACCCTGGCTGGACCAAAATGTATTACGATCTTCGGCGTAACTATTGGTGGAGTTGAATGAAGGTCGAAATTGAGAAGTTCATGATCAAGTGTGCTATTTGTCAGCAAGTAAAAGCAGAGCATCAGAAGCCAGCAGGAACACTTCAGCCTCTACCCATTGAGGAGTGGAAGTGGAGCATATATTGATGGACTTCATCACGATACTACCCAAGACTCGCAGCAACCATGACATGATCTGGGTAATCGTGGATCGTTTGACTAAGTCAGCGCACTTCATAGTGACGAGGACTATGATGAACATCGATGACTTGGCAAGACTGTACTTGAAGGAGATCATCCGTCTACATGGAGTACTTGTTAGTATCGTGTCAGATCGCGGTTCGCAGTTCACTTCTAGATTCTGAAAGAGTTTGCACAAGGCCTTAGGGACGTAGCTTAAGTTCAGCACCGCTTTCCATCCTCAAACAGACGGTCAAACAGAAAGGGTGAACCAAGTACTTGAAAACCTCCTGAGATCATGTATTCTTGACTTCAAGGGTAGCTGGGTAAATCATCTGGCGCTAGTGGAATTCTCCTACAACAACAGCTATCAGATGAGCATTGGGATGGCACCGTTTGAAGCTCTCTACGGAAGGCCCTGCCGATCAGCTTTGTGTTGGAAAGAAGATAATGCTCATGTTCCTTTGGGACCCGAGATCGTGGCCTAGACAACTGAGAAGATCAAGTTGATCAGAGAACGAATACTTACAACTCAACATAGCCAGAAGAAGTACGCGGACATGAAAGAAGCTAGTGTTCATGCTGGTAGAATGGGTATTCCTTAAGGTCTCACCCACCAAAGGACTGATCAGGTTTGGTAAGAGGAGAAAGTTGGCACCAAGATATATTGGACCCTTTGAGATTACCAAGAGGATTGGAGTGGTGGCTTACCGAGTGCTACTACCGTCCTCTATGGACTTAGTGCACGACGTCTTCCATGTGCCCATGTTGAGGAAGTACCACCCAGATTCAGCTTCTGTGATTGATTGGAAAACCGTGACGATCCGAGAGAATGCCACTTATGAAGAATATCCTTTGGAGATCTTAGATTGGAAAGAGCAAGTGTTGCGGAACATGGTCATTGCAAAGGTGAAGGTCTTGTGGAGCAATCATGGGACGTCCGAGGCGACTTGGAACTTTAAGACGAAATGCGAGATATCCACAACTCTTCACTTGAGGTAAGCGAATTTCGAGGACGAAATTTCTTTAAAGAGGGTAGGCTGTAACGGCCTAGATCTTCTAATTTATACATATTTACATTTTAATACTTCTGATAATTCTTCCTTTTGATTTGATCGCCGATCGGGTTTAGTCTGACCATGCGATCGTGCGTGTTGGGCTTGTTGGGACTTGGTGCTACACACAGTAGCATGGCCCAATTTATTGTTTGGGTGAGTGGTGTGGATCCTTTTGATCAAACTTGAATTTAGTGGCTAGGATTTTATCTTGAGATTGTTTAGGTGTATGGCTTGGATTGAAGAGTGGGAGTTGGTAGAGGGGAATACCAACTCCCACTAACCATTCAAATCTAGGGCCAAGATTATATTGGGTGAGATTGGAGGGTTGAGATGAGTCCATGTGGAAACACAAGGCATGGGTCTCCATGTGTAAGAGAGAGAATCTCATGAATTCTCTTGGTTTAGCTTTGGTTGTGTTTGCTTGAGAGCTTGAAGGAGAAGAAGGGGGATTGCATGCTTAGGCTTCTCATTTGATTTTCCTTGCTTTCATAATGTAAGTAGATAATTTCACGATTATATTTAGACTCATCTTAGATTCCTGAACATTTCTCATATTCTCTATTGGTATGCATGTATTGGAATGTTGAAGAATGGATTGAATACCTTGTTTTAGAATGTTGGTTTAATATCTTGTTTTGAGGATGGATTTTGTTTGATTGTGGGTATATAAATGCATATGAATAGCTTTCTTAGGTTGTGAACCAATTTGAGAGAAAAAACCGTTTATTTTGGTTGGTTCACGATGTTCGGCGACCTCCTCGGTGTGCCGAACGCTTCACTGAGCGCTTTCTGGGCCGTCGGTGAAATGCTCGGTGCGCTGAGCAGGTCGCCGAGCCTCTGGAGTGAGCTTGACCTTCTGTTATGGTCGCTGAGAATTAGTTTGGTGCGCCGAGTTGGCTTCGGTGTGCCGAAGAGGGCGCTGAGAATGAGGTCCCTAGAATTGTCACCGAGTCTCAGTTTGGTCTGTCGAGTTGGTCACCGAGGCAGGCTTCGGTGCGCTAAGATGGTCGCTGAAGACCTCGCTGACCCTGATTATCTAGCCTCATATTCTGATGGCTTGTATTCAATGCACATCCACATGGTTTGTAATTCAAATTGATGTTATATACACTCAAGTTTTGTTGATAATGCAATTCTTACTTCATGATTCGGTTTAATAAAATGTTGAATGACAAAACATGAGAATGTGTAGAATGTACTCCTTAGGTAGTTATAATGCACCTTGTACACTATAAAATGAATGTTTAATTAGCGTGCACCACTTCATATGCATCGCATTGTCTCAAGACCATGGCTTGGTCAAAGAGAATGACCCCATTTTCCAAGACCACACGGTTGAATCTCGTGATTTAAAATGTGAGTGATGGGATGAGAACTCCACATCTAGTGAGGAAACTGGCAAGATTGAGTTGAGGGATTAGCTACCCCAATAGACTCTTTTATTGCACAAGGGCATTTTACCCAAGGATCATTACGTTGGTGCAGCTTGGATGTGATACTTGAGAGATGGTCCTCTGTAGTTTGTCAAGTGTCATGATTTCCTGAGGAATCCGCACGTTGGTGTAAGCCTCAGAGTTTACCCTTGATAAAAAAAATAAGTGGGGGGATTGTGCCTCCTTAACCCATAAAACTATGTTGTACACATAGAATAGTCCTATTACATAGCCGTAATTACGGGGGATGAATTCACGTTGGTGGGATATCCTAGGGTGAATTCACGTTGGTGGGACACCCCAGATTGAAATTGAATAAAGAGGAAACATGCCATCTTTACATACTGATAGACTGCATTGCATACTAGACTGTTTGTTTGCTCACCTTGGTGATTATTGTAATTAGGTGCACATCATGCATAATAAATAATTTACCACACGCATTTCATCTTATCAGGATCTCTTGTTTGTGTGGACTAGGTTTATTGTGAAATGACTGGTTTCTAAGGTAGTCTTGTATATTCATGACATTGTTTACTTACTGGCTTTATAGCTCACGTTTTCTAGCAAACATTTCAGGACCTTTAGAAGAGAACATTGTCGAGGAGGGCACCTTGAAGGAAGAAGACTACGAAGAAGAAGAAGATAACTATATCGAGTGATTCATTGTAATGTTTGTAAATTTTTTTGAATACTCTTATATTTTGATTTTTCCATTTCCTTTTGGGTTACTTGGGTTGTATCCATAGAAAATTTGATTTCTAACCTACAACTGTATTTTGTTTTTCGCTGCTTACACGTGTAAATATTTATAGAAAGTGTTTTTATTTTCTGTCTTTGTGAATGACTATA
>JAUPMG010150822.1:0-11027 GCA_031762675.1 Pachysandra terminalis
AAAGTTATAGACAACTCGTTTGTCAAGCACCCCAGAGTCTCAAACAACTAGTTTGCATTGCTAAAGCTCATAAACTGATTCTATAAACACTTGGCTTTTATGGATTTCATGAATTTTCATTCTTGCCTGGTAGCTCAATTATGTAACTAGGAGTCTGGTATGACAATTCCACCATATTATATAATATTATTTATAGAAAATCTGAAACTTGGAGATTGGTAAAACTGATTAAAAAAAAAAACTTGGAGATTGGTACAACTTTCATCTCAGTCATGGTTTGAAATTCTTTTTTCCTTTGAAAATAAGTTATAATTTGGATGATGCCTTCTTATTTTCTTCATCCACATCTCTTGAGTTCAACATAGGGGAACAAAAACTGGTTGGGGAGTCTTCAGTTACTCTAAATTTCTTATCTTGATAGGGATTGGTAACTGAACCAGTGACCGGGGATAGATTTTGGGTTTTCTACTTGGAGTCTATTCTTGCTATATAGAGGTTGAAGGCTTGAAGTTGCTTTGTGCTCTTCTTGAATACCAATGATATTTCTTCTGCTGGATTTCCTCTTGGCCAGATTTGAGCTTGACGTTTTATGCAGATGATATTTCTTGTATACTGTTGGTAACTTGCAGGTTTTGATTCTAAGTGAGAAGCTACATTCAGTCACAACAAAGTTTGACCAGCTAAGAGCTGTTCGCTTTCAAGATGCCATTAATAAAGCAATACCAAGAAGGAAGCTGCACAGGGACCCCTATTCAAATTCTCAAGATATCCCTAAATTGAATCCAGAGCTCAGAGAACCTGATGAGCTACCACCTGAACCTCTTAGAGTCCAGCAGCAACTCTTGGATGATGAAACACGTGCTCTTCAGGTAATCAGCACGTTCTTGAGCCTAGCCAGCTCTTCATGCGTACCTCCAGTTTTTGCGACTCCTGAAATGTTCAGTTCTAGTCAACATGATTCTATATAAAATTAACTTGTGGCCCCACCCGCACTCATGCAGGTAGAGTTGACCAGTCTTCTGGATGCTGTTCAAGAAACTGAAACCAAGATGGTGGAGATGTCTGCATTGAATCACCTCATGTCCACACATGTTCTCCAGCAGGCTCAACAGATTGAGTTTTTATATGATCAGGTCAGAACCCATATCCGGCTGTTATACGACCAAATGATTGCAGCTCATTAAGAAGTAGTTTATTCTTAATCAGCCATTATTTAAATATCAAAAGAACTTTATGTGAAAATTTCTCTAATGGATGGATGGACTATTTAGCTATTATATGGGGATGAAGTCATAATCAAGGGTTTAAATTTCGCCAGCATGCTGGTGAAATTTCGCCAAAATGGCCCCAGCGAGACAAAATATAGGGGGAATTTTGGCAAAATATCGCAAAAAAATATTTCTCCAACCCGGCGAAATATTTGGTGATATCGAAATTTAAAACCTTGGTCATAATCATCTGTTTACGGGCTTTTCTTTAGTAGCACCATTAGATCTGATTAGGAAGAACTTCTCTGTTTTAGATGTCTCTTCATTTGAACTTGTACTAAACTATGGTTTATATATTTTAACAGGCTGTCGAAGCTACAAAGAATGTAGAGTTGGGTAACAAAGAGCTGTCTCAAGCAATCGAGCGCAACAGCAGTAGCAGGACCTTTCTTTTACTTTTTCTATTTGTAATGACCTTTTCCATCATCTTTCTAGACTGGTACAGCTAAAAATAGTAAGTCTCATAATCCTTCAATTTTCTCTCCATTTTTTTCCCTTTTTTTTGTGTAATTATTCTATTTTTAGAGACTGGAGAGTGTAATTTTTGTGTGGAATACAGAAAAGGGTAATGGTTTAGAGCAATTCAAATTATGATGATATCAATACTCCATGGTTGGAGCTTTTGAACTTGTCAAACAGTTCAGATTTTGATCTTATTTACCTGTAATCTAGTAGCACTTCTTCTATGACATATAGGTAAGGCCAAAGAAGCCCTTGTAGTTTGAATATGTTTTTTTTTTTTTGGTGACGTGGAACTCCCCGACCCTATTTAGTGAGATAGGGTAAACCCCGAATACATGACCCCACCCACAAGGACCATATATCAGGTAAGCCCGAGGGCTCGAACCTAGGACCTCCAAATTACTGAGCTGGAGAGAGCTTGCCTGTTGAGCTAACCCTCCAGTTTGAATATGGATGTTATCAAAGCAAAGTTGAATTTGGCAAACTTATCATCAGAGAAGAAAGATAAGGACCCTCTCCTGCATGTCTGAGGAGGATGATAAGTCCTGTTCTTTTCTCTTGTTTATGAAGCTGATAAGGACAGATTGCTGCGCGTGTTGCTTGAAAGCAATGGGAAGTTATCTTTGTTCTGTTTTGATGTGGCTGTGCGGGAACCACCACAAGCTCAAAACCATAATCCAGCTGAGTTGTGATCATCATCCTCCATTACAGTCTTGGAACTTATCTAAATGAATCTTATCAGAAGAGCAGAAGATTTAGGGAAAATATATAATTTTTCTTCTGAGAAGTACACAATCAAAACACACAAACGCACACATAAAAAAAAAAAAGGAAAAGGGTTTGAGTCGTAATCTGGTTCAATCCCAATCTTGGGAGATTGGGGCTTTAGTGGTTGTAGTACTGACCCAACTGTCACCAAGGTTTAAAGGATTGGTTCGGTCCGGTCTGTACCAGGATCGGCCAGGGTTAGGGATGGCAACGGGGCCGGTTTTGATGAACCCTAACCCGCTCCTAAAGGAGCCCCCTAATACCAAATCTGCTCCTAACTCTATCGGGGCGGTGGCGGGACGGGTTTGACCCGGTTATAAGGTTCTTTTAAAAATAAATGTTTTCTTAAGTTAAAATCTTTAATATTTTAAATATATTTATTTATAAAATATAGATTTTTACATAAAATATATATTTAAAACATAGGTGAATGGCAATGGGGCAAGTTAAGGGTATTGAGCCAAACTCTAACCCTCCCCAACTCTACTCACGGGTTACCAAACCCTAACCACTAGGGGCAGGGCGGGTTACCCGTTTAATCCAACCCATTGCCATCCCTAGCCAGGATCAGTCTGGTCCCAAGCCACGATACAACAATTGTATCATGAGGTTTTGGCCCGGATCAATACAACCGGTGCTGATCTGGACCGGCCGGTACAATCAGTACAATCGGTCCAGCGTTTTTTTTTTCTTAATTTATAAATTGGACGGTCCATACCGGTATTGATATGGACCGGTCCGGTACTGACCGATCTTGACCGGTACCGCTGATCCAACCGACCGATCCAATTTTTTTTTTTAATTTAAAATTTAAACAAGTGGTTCACTTTTTGTACCAGATCCGGACGGTATGGGTCCGGTCCCCGGGTCCCGAGACTTTAAACCTTGATTATCACCCTAATCTATCTACTAGGTTAGAGAGTTGATATTGGGAGATTGAGCCCATGGCTTATAGGGATTGTAGTAACAGACTCAATTGCCACAAAACTGAGGTCCCAAGAGTCGAGAGGATTGAAAATAAATTAGGACATCCTAAAAGGAGAGATGGTTTGGAGTCTGGAGTTCGGAATTTGGGGTAGATGTAGTTGGTGGGAACTGCACATATGCAACAAATTTGTGATAACCAAAGTCCAAAACTTGGGATGGACTTGGCTAGTAGTTGTTGAACTAATCAAGTATAGTGATTTCAAGGTCAATTAAGCTGTGCTGGACTTGACCAACAAGGATTACAAAATCAGCATCAACTATAATGTTTTAACTAAGAAAAACATAGAAAGTTTGTTGAAGATGCATTTGTTCAACATGAAGAAGGCAAAGCAAGTAGTGACTATAATACTAATCAAACCCTTTTCAATATAGATAATCTTGTTAACATGTCATTATCATTATAATTAGAAAAAAAAATTATAAACCCTTTACAGTATCATTTGGTGGCTTAAACCGCATTCCGGGTTAGAGATTTAACGAAAAATTAATTAGAATTTTGTAACATTGCTAAGGCAAATGATCGACGGCGTCGGAATCATGGTATGTGAAGTATCTCTTAAGTAGTTCTCTTCATGAGGATTAAAGTGAATTATTACTAGAAATGATATAATAATAAATGATTAGTGAGGCCTACCTGATCCATTGACTCCCAACCAAAATAACTACTCATTAATGGGGAATTAGGGTTAATGGAGGTGGGAGATGATGTGGGATCTACTACTACAAAAAGAGTCTTAGATTAGAAGAGAAAGAAAGCATGGAACACATTGTTTGGATAAAAAAAACCCCTCTTGTCCCCTAAGAAAGTCTTTTGAGTTCAATGTATGCAATATAAATCATTTATTTTATCTAATTTATTACTTTTATCATTATTGTTGTTATTATAGCAAGGCTGACACTGATATCAACATAGAATTATAAATGATCTATCCATTGACAACAAAAACAAATTATTTTTATTGACTTTTTATCATTAATTTATATTTTCTATCCATTAAATGAACATAATATTTGGCAGTTCTACACTTAATTTGCTTCTCAAGTCCACATCATTTCTGGAAAAAAAAACATAAAATAAAAGAGGTGGATTGGGCTGCAACACTAAATTGGATGGAGTAGGTTAGTGGGACCCATTTAAAGTTTAAGCCCATTTATAAATCAAGGAATCTTGATCCTTCACTACAAGTAACCCAAATGGACCCCCTTGTTGAAAAACACCATCATATCATAGTCATAGCAGAGAAAATAATATGGCAACTGGATTCCACATATGACCCTCACATTTTCTTCAAAGACTTCAAAGCTCAAACAAGATTATTGTGAACCCACCAAAACTAGACGGGTCTTTTTGGCAATCAATGCCATAAGGTATATGTGGCAAACTCATCCACTAGAAGCTCTTTTCTTTATGCCGATCCCCTCCCTATACTATTTCTTCTCTTATCATCAAAACATTATCAAATGACAATGATACGAAGGAGATGACAACAACAAAAACAATTATGATAATGACTTCTTCGAACTGTTGCATCGTAGTCATTGAATTGATGTTGGTGATCAGGCAGGTTAATTAAACCTATTAGACAAGTAGTACTTTCTTAGAAGTACGTGTACATGATTTTGAGTATAGTCACATATACTGAATCATTCAATAAAAATGTAATGGTTGTACAATTGTCTTTCACGTGCCAGCTATCAACAACTGCGTACGGTGATTAAACAGTTTGATAAAAATGTGATATTTGAACCGGTTCAAAGATATATGACCGTCTTTATCATCAAAGAGGAAAGCTTCTTAGAGAAGTAATCTTTTTGAATTCTAGCTTGTGAGGGAACATCACGTGTCACAAACTCAACAAACACAAGTAATCTTTTTTTTTGAAATATTCAGAAGGACAAGGACTTATGTTTCTACAACACATTGCCTTCTAAGTACTCGAGGGAAAGAGAATTCTACTCTTCTTTCGAAGGACTTTATTTTACTCGAAGGAGATATTTAAGGGCATTCTATTCCCAATAAACTCCTCAAATAGTTAAGGTTTCAATAAAACCTCAAAGTCACATCTATTTATTCTCTAGAACAGACTTCGAGTGATTTTTATTATATACATTTACGTTTTAGAAGTGTTCTACTTAAGGAAAGATCCTCGAGAGAATGCATTCGAGGGACCTGTCTGTACCTTCTAACTCAGAAGTCATTCTTGGATTATATCCATAGACTTCAAAGGACCACTCATTATGCTTTGTCTTAAAAGGATCACGAAGCAAGTGCTTTCCTTCCCATTAAAGAAACTTCGAAGGACAAATCTGAAGAACGACCTCGAAAGACAATTCCGATGGACTATCTCGAAGGCCAACTAACTCTAGATGGTGAATTTGAAGCATGTATATTTTGTCCTGCTAAAGCGAATTCGAAGGAGAAATATTCCTTCCTCCTAAGGCGAATTCGAGGCTAACCATCTTGAGATGGTCAATTCGTTTAAGCGCTTGTCACCCCCAAAAGACTAAGAATTATGTCCTCCTCGAAGGACATGAACTTGGGTTTACCCTCTCGAATGCACTCTTTTATGCATCTGAATTACAAATTAGGACTCGAAGTCGCTTTTATTCATTCTTATGAATTGACTTCGAGTTATACTTTGGACTTTCACCTCTAGAAGAAAATCCTTAGTGTAAAGAGCTTTAGAGTTGAAGGCACGTCATCTCCCGAAGTATTTCCTGAAGATAGGTTTCCTACGAACTTTGAGAATATCCTCTCACTTCACTTTGAAGGAATTCACATGTTTACTTCTGATTTCATTCAAGTAGAAGACACTCGGATTGGTTACTATAGCTATGAACCTTACAGGATTTCAAGGAAAACTCTTATTTACAAGGATTATTTATCATGAAAACGAGTTCCCTAATGAGACACTCAATTTCGAGTTCTCTATCTGGGTAATTCGAGAATACATTGATCACCTTGTAAAGTGTACAATTATTCTTAATTTCCTTCGAAGGAAGATAGCCGCCAAAGGGAGTTTCCTTCGAAATATACGAATTCAGAAATGTACTTAAGACATTGAATTGTCCCCTAAAAAGTGATTGAGACGAATTTTCAGAATGGAAAGCACGTGGTAAAAATCTCACATACTTATAATATCTGCTTTCTAACTTATCTAAAGGGGATTTTGTCTTTTTTGGAATGACGGCAAGAATGGTAACGTTGCTCTTGGAATTTGTATGAAAGTAACATGCGTCATCCGAACCGTGTTGCTCAAGTTCCAAAGCAACCTATTGCAGAATAGATTTTTTAATGTTTGAAATCATTACCTCTTTCTCTGAAAGTAACTTAGGCTTGTTGAAAAAACACGTATCCTTCAAGATATGTTCTAAGACCACGTGTCACTCAGGATGTATGTAGTGCATGAGGGTCTCTCTGAACACTTAACTGAGTGACATTTGTCCCATTTGGAGTGGATACACTCTCTACAAATAGCATAACACATCCTCCATTGAAGAGGATTTGAGTATCTAAAGCTTGGAGAATATATGATTTTTTTGACCGTGAGAAATAGAAACAACAGTGAGTAAATGCATTGAAAGAGAAAGAGAATAGTCTTCAAACTCTGAGATTTTACTGTTTTGAGATTGCATTCTAACTGATTTTTCAGTTATTGCAATATTCTTTTCCTTCTTGTCTCTTTTCTTTGTCTTATCTACAGGTCAAAGTTGACAAGAAAAACTCTTGACAAAACGACTGCGCAATGATTTAAACTATCCTAAAACAAACTTCCTTACTTTTTTTCTAAAAAACTGATTGTAACTGATTCTCAGATATGAGTTCTCATTATCTTTTAATATATTTGGTCTTTACTAACGAGTCATTACTAATGCCTTGCTTTTTATGGATCCCACCAATTTTAGCTGATGTGTCAACCCCAGCTTGCTTTTGTTAGTTATCGGCACAAATGGAATTGACGTGTGAGGGGGAAGGGATTTGTATAGTTTAATTATGTAGAAATATTTAACTATTGGCTCAATGTACTTTTGCTTCAAAAAGTGGAAGTAGGTATCCTGTAGCATTGTGAGAAAGAGAAAGAGAGAAACTTACTATCCAAGTAGAGACAGAGGGAGCTGTTAATGCCATCCAACTAGATCGATTTTAGGATTTGAAATTAGTCTTTAGTGGGGGGACACACTTGTCATCCAATTAGATCAATTTTAGGATTTGAAAATGGCCTTTGATAGGGGATCCCTTTATTAGTGTTTATAAGCAAATTCCTTTTTGTTACCTAGCCATGTTCATAATTATCAAAACTCCTCTCTAGTATACATATTTATATTTTTCTCAAAATGTTAAAAGTTAATTTCAAAGTCTCCCCTTAGTTTTAATCATAATTATTAAATGAAAATATTCTTATAATGGTAGATGATACAAATGATTTTGTTATATGATTTTCTTTTTTAATTTCTTTATTTCTTACCCTTGACATGTTGGAGCCCTCTAATCAATGGATATACCTAATTAAAATCAACAAAAGAAAATTAAAAAAATCATACAATTTATTATCTTTCTCTAGTTTTTGATGTTAAACCATTATGTCATGCTTTCCATCAAAATAATTATTGGTTAAGCAACATTTATTACATATAAAGTTTTCTTTAATTTGATTAGTAGTCTTATCTTTGAAATGAAAACATCATATGTAGGAGAAATATACAAAAATAGTTTAAAGAAAGATTTTGAAATCATATTTTACTTTCTTAGGTATGCATGTAAAGAATCATATTAGATGGAGATTCTGTAATTATGCAGATACAATTAAAAAATAAAATTCCTTGAAAAATAAGGCAAGATAGTAACAGAAGTGAGGGAATTCCTTGAATTCCTTCTTACACATTTGGACTGCATAAAGAAATACAAGCTGTAATTTATGACCAGATAGCAGAAATACAAGCTGTAATTTAATTGGCTTTTGGTGAATCTCAAGTGATTTCTAATCCAAAGAACACAAGAAGGGTAAAGAGAACAAGACATTCCCATCATTGACACTGAAATGGAGCTGGAGTTTCCGTTAAAGAAAAGGGTACCCTATAATAAGAAGAACAACATATAGCAAGGATAAAATTGTTGAGTTTGTGAAACCAGAGCCGATGTTGTTTGTCCCCACGTCATTATATGTACGATAAGAATCGCGGATATAGCTGCTCATTCAACTCGCGGAGACACGGGGACAGCGTTTTTGCGGCGGGTCAAGCTGCATTGTCAACTTGTGGGAGTTCGGAGGCAACGCCCCGACTCGGGTTTATTTTCAATATCTTACCTGTGAAGTCCTATTATAAATATGTAGACGCACTTTTGAAATTAGGTTATTCATGAGGTTTCTTTCAAATTGTAAAACTTAAAAAATATAATGGATTTTTGGTACGCTCCATAGACATAGGTAAGATTGTCGAACCACGTTAAATCTGTGTGTGTTCTTCTTTACTTTTTTTTTTTCTTTCATTTTAAGTTTGCTTTACTTGTTTCTCTTGATTCATTGCATCTCAAGATCTAGAAACTCTTAACGAATTTATTAAATTGATCTACGCGAGTGTGGATTGATCTAATCCTAAACCCATAAGACAGTGATGTGGAGCATCAGCAAATGGCTAAGATAGACACAAGGTTGCATCATAGAGATGCTCTACTCCAAAACTAACCTGATCGACCGGATTACTAAAGCAATCAACCTTAACTATAAAGTTTATTTGCTTCCATGTTATTTAAGTAAGGATAAACTTTTGAGGATTGCTTCCTAAACTAAGATTGGGCAAAGTATATATCTCTCCTAAAAAAATGCTACTTTCCTTTATTCTAAAAACAAAAATTTAATGATAATTATAATGATGTAAAATAGGGGATGCTTTTAACAATCTAGAAACAGCTTATGTGGCGTTAGGGAAAATATTTTTAAGCCCGTATGAGGTATTTGTTATGTACCCTGACACCATTTGAAGCATGACATGGTTGTTTTACATATGTGAGCCCTAGCTATCATGCATACATGACATTGATATGTATTATACCGAATGGTTCATGCATGTTATGTAACAAATATCGGTCTGAATATAAAAAAAAAAGATTCAAATCATCTAAGGTCCTTTCCATAAAAGGGAGGAAATAATAACCAATAAAAAAAACAAAAAAAAAACACACACACATTTTACAAATTTTGTATTGTAAGGCAAAATCCCTTTTACCTTTTTCCTCTCTTTTTTTCTTTGCAAGCTTCCCAATAAAGTACTTTTGTGTTTCTGCTGGGTTAAAAGCTGTAACTCCTTGCTTCTAAACATTAATCTTTTCTTGGTATTGCTTTTTTTTTTTAATGCTCTAAATTATCATTTTTCATTTTTTTTTAACTCCATACCGTTTGGACTACGGCAATAATAATATACTAATTGAAAAGCCAAAAGTGTAGCAAAACGGGTATGAAGTTGGCTTTTTATTCATTTATAATCTTTGGATTTTTATCAACAACTATAAAGTTTTGACTCTTTACTGTTTGTTTTAAAAATCCCCTTTTTTTAATGTTATTACATCAATGAGGCTTACTTAATACTTAATATTCCTTTTAAAAACTTTTGATAATCCCAATACTTTTTTTAATCTTATTACATTAATAAGGCTTACATTGATACAAGACGGTATCTTATGTGTTGGGATCTTGTGTGCTCATTGTGTGCTGTAAAGGCAAATTTCGGGAGGCAAAATAATATTTTCACTCCCGGGTGTGGGTCCCAACTCCGAATTTGTCTCTACAGCACACGGGATCCCAGCACATTGGATCCCGGTCCCATTGATACTTGATGTATCTTTTGAGAACTTTTGAAAATCCCATTCCTTTAATCTCATTGTTACATTGATGTGTCTTAAAGTTAAAATTTAGTATTTTTTTGAAAAATTTTGAATTTTTTTATTTCTACTTTGATGAGGCTTACTTTATTATTATTATTTTTTTTTTTTTTTGAAATTAAAAAAATCCCATTTTGTTTAATCTTATTACATTGATGAGGCTTATATTGATAATTAATATTTCTTTTTAAAACTGTTGAAAATCCCACTTTCTCAAAATTTTCTGGTAGTTGCTGGTTTTCACTATTAATGAAATCATTATTGGCTATATCATCAATTTTGTTTGTATGGGATCATGGAGTAGCTCAAGCCAGGTATAGGGGAAATAATAATAAATGTTATAAGATCAATATTTCAATTTAAAGGTTAATTAATGAAAATAAATTTGTATAATAGATAGTGATAATGGTTGGATTAAAGAAGACTTGGGAACTCAGAAATGTGGGTGATAATAATAATGCAAATATTGGTGAAGTGGTGGACTCCATTCAACCCTTTTTCCCCTTTTGCTTTGTTTATGGAGCTCTAACTGAACTGCAAACAGATTCTATCAAAAGCTTTTCTTCATCCTTCTCTTTTCTTCTCTTTCTCTTCCTTACAATTAAACCATCTATTCTTTTTCTTTTTTGAAAATGAAAACTTCTCCATTTCCATTCTTGCTAAAG
>JAUPMG010150844.1:0-11026 GCA_031762675.1 Pachysandra terminalis
TGGCTCTGTGCTGCAACTCAGGAGAGTGTTAAGATTTGGGATTTGGAGAGCAAGAGCATTGTCCAAGACTTGAAGCCTGATGCCGTGCAGCAAGGGAAAAATCAGGTTTATTTTGTCTCCAACCTTAATCTAGAATTAAGGTTTGATTGTTTGGTTTGCTTTCTGTTTTTTTTTTTTAATCTAATTGTTATTATTGTTTTATTTATATGGCATATCTATTTTTTTTTTTTTTTTTTTTGCAGAAGGAATTAAATTCTGAATCTGTGATAGTATTATTCATATGGGAGTTTATTTTGCATCTATTAGTCATGAAGTACTGTTTTATATCATGAAATTGTAGTTCTTTTATCTGGATGAGGCCAAGTTAACTAGCGAGACGTACCAGACTTAAAATCTGGGTGTGACATGGGTTTCACATAGGGCTGTCAACGAGTCGAGCTTTAACCCCAAAAAAAGCTCATTATCTTAACGAGCTTGACCCCCCCAAAAAGCTCATTATCTTAACGAGCTTGAGCCATGCCTAAATACATTTTCAAGTACCAAAAAGCATACCTTAAAGGCTTAAACTAACCTCTTATCTCGTAGAGAGCTTGAACAATATTAAAAAAACTTGATGGCTTATTGTATATGCCACAGTCTAATGCATATGTAATAATGGGACTTATCTGCTTTGGAGGGCTTGCCATGTGTTCTATATCCAGAGGATCCGTCGTTGTGTGAACTTCATCCTTTCATGTGGCTAAAAACACACGTCTCACCAGGTTTTTCATTATTAAAAATGTTAATACTTTATTGATGAATAAAGTTGAATCTTCTAATTTTTTTTCTCTGCCCTGGAATTTCACGAGTGTGTTTTATGTGTTCTATTCATTGTCCTATTTGATAATGTTTATAGATAAATATTTGTTTTGGTTTTTTACATTAGTTGTTCAACTAGACAATTGTGCTACCCATATTTCAAACAAGGGGAGCTCATGCTTTCTTCACCATCACCATGCTCACATTTTTATGTGGCATATTTGTATGATTAAAATCTAAATAGTATATATATATATATATATATATATGTAACATGGATAAATTAAGCCAATACCCTTGGAATATAACTTTTTCTTCTTTGAATCATTGAATCTGATTGTCTGTCTAGGTTCTAGCACCATTATGGTGCTATGTGGTTGCATGGACTTGTTGAAATCCTCAAAATCTGGTTGAACACCAGTATTGATGGGTATTTTATGCTTGTAGCGGCGTTAGCAATGTTCTTAGTGATGCACCTGTGCTATTCACTTGAACTAATTTTGACTCGTTTTCCATTATAGGTTCTAGTTTTCATGAAAGCTTTCCATAGAATATCCAAGATTATTTTTTTTCTTTATCCATATGTTAGTCTGGTTAGCAGACACTTTGGTGTGTGATATGAGGATAGAAGACACGTGTTTGTTGTTTCTGGAGTTTGCATGATATTTTCTCGTACCATTCTCTGATTCTTGTTAATTTGGAAATCTAAAGTGAAATCATTCTTGTGATTTTTCTGATCAATTTGTTATTTATTCCAAGAATTAACTCCCCAAACATATGTTATTTCACTTATATATCCTGTAAAATTTGGTGAATGAACCAGTTATTCTGTTGAAGTTTGCTATGCATTTTTCTTGGTTGAGTTTTTTTATTAGAGTGTTACCATTTCATGAGGTCTTGTCTTGACTTGTATTACATTAGTATGTGTCATAGATTAGTAGTTCTCAAAGAGGATAATAAAATTTGGAGATACATTGGTAATTGTTATCATGGTGTTGTCCAGGCTTTAGTCTCTAAGGAATTTTCTTAGTCATTTTTTGTTTTGTTTGTTTTTTTTTTAATGCTTTGAAAACATCATTACCCTGGCCTTTGTAAACACATAATAGAAAAAAAAGGACGTAATTCTGTTTTACATTTGTGATTGGCTGTGTTGTAATCAAATTTCTGGAATTATATATAGATTATGTTTATGGTTGGGAAATTTTGAAGTTGTTAAAGCAAGGCTATTAAAATAGTATGAGTTTAATTTGACCATACGTCTATTCAACGGTATAAGTAAATTGCTTTCCACGAAAAAGTCAATTCTGCAACATTAAAAATAGTGTCAGTATCATTTTTTATTTGAAAAGTTTCTTTTTTTTTCCTATAATAAAAATTTTGAAGTTGTTAAAGCAAGGCTATTAAAATAGTATGAGTTTAATTTGACCATACGTCTATTCAACGGTATAAGTAAATTGCTTTCCACGAAAAAGTCAATTCTGCAACATTAAAAATAGTGTCAGTATCATTTTTTATTTGAAAAGTTTCTTTTTTTTTCCTATAATAAAAAAATATTACACTTCTTTTAACAACAAAATCCTTTACCGAGAGAAATCCCTAGACCTTAATTCAAAACCTATTACAAATTCAGTATGAATCTTACAATTTAAAATGCAATTTTAGTTTACTCCTTTTTCAGTTCGTTTCACGGTTTTTCAACCTTCGACTCAAGTTTAAATAAGCAACTAGCAGTATAAGCTGGATGCTTTCTGTGCACCACTGATCATGATGGGACATTTTGTATGGACACACCATTATGCCAAATGCGCAGCCAGCATTCTGCTCATATGAAGGTCTTTCTGTTTGATTGAAATGCTTGAAAATGACCAGGGCTAGGGTTAAACCTTTAGTATATTGTCATATTAGATGTAGGACTTTACCAGATGCCATGAAAACTGTCACTGGGTCTCTTGTTGTATTGATGCTGCTTAGCAGTACTCCAATGCATATTCATTTACCTGTCATGTTCTTTATTGGCAGCATTCAGTTTCTATGCTAAAATTTGATGCTTGAGATTGCCTGTTTCTCTAGAATCAGCATATTTAGGCTATGTTGTGGGACAGACATTAATGGGTGATCATCTAGGGCAATTTTCCGTTAGACGTCTGCCAGTTGCAAGAGTTCTGGTCAGTTGAAATGCTTCCCAATTTGATAATAATGTGAGAACTGATATTCTGTTGACTGTAATGTGTTGCCATTTGTTGGAACGTTGCGTGCATAAATACCTAGTATTGAAGTATCCAATGAAAGTTTGCACGGTAGCTTGCAACCAAATGATATTTTACTAAATGCTCATCTGTCCTACTGATACCAGCAAAATTATAGTTTTGTAACAGATTTCTAAGTTTACACAGATAAATATTTTTCAAATGTATTCATGGCAAAGTATCCGTTCTCTATCGAAATATATTTGTAACTGTTTTTACCCTTGGTATTGTATTGCAGATGTTGTACTGTACAAGCTTGTGCTGGAGCTCAGATGGAAGCACACTGTTTAGCGGTTACACAGATGGGAAAATCAGAGTTTGGGGAATCGGTCGTTACTGAAAGCTTCTAGCAATTAGACATTTTGAATCTACCTTCTTTTATGTCCTTTGCATTTGAGGGTTTTTGGATTTTTGGTTGAACATATAGGATTTATCTTTGCTTCTTGTCTGAATCTTGTTTTATACTCCAAAAAGGGCTTTGTGGGCTACTGTTCTGGATTTGGTTATTTGCTAGAGCAATCCAAGTCTTATTTTATTTAATTGCCTACATGATAGCCACAGCTTATTTTACCTATGCTTGAGCATGTAGATTGATCAAAATCTTGTATGCTGAAATGGTGAATCTTTATATTCATTCTGCTTTAGCATCATGATTGCACATGAAATCCATGAAAAACTAAGGGTTTGATCTAAATACTAGTATATCCTTTAAGAACCCAGCTGATATAAAAATAGTGCCATGTCCCAATTAGTTTGAGTGATCTTTACTGTTTTGATTCCCCTTGAAATCTCAATATTTCTTATAGCTTTCTATACTAGTTTTTTTATTATCATATAATGTTTGTATTCTGGCTCTGGCAAAGAAAGATAGCTTATTTTTTATTTTTTATTTTTCTTGTAGAAAACAAGGGCGGCAATTAATTTGCCATGTTGCTTCAATTTTTTCTTTTAGATGAAATTTCCATTGCATGTGGTCCATATAAGAGAAGCATGTTGTTCTGAACAAGAACTACAAGGATCACATGTAAATATGTATTGGGAATAACTCAATTAAGTGGTTGGGTGAAAAAGGAAATGCCTATATGCCTGTGATAGGATGTGAGACTTGCGTTATCTGTGCAAGATGAAGCTAATCCGTTTCCCAGCACTGCTGATAGTGGAAAACTTGTATGGAGTTGGGACTTGGGAGGACTCTTAAATTTCCTCTATTTCTCCTGCTGGTGTAAGACGGTGGGTAGAGAGAGAGAGAGAGAGAGGATCAGAACGCGACATTGTCATTAAACATGTTACTAAGAAAGAAGGTGCATGGGAATGCAAGAATAGACACATAATGAACAGAAAGGAATTCAGAAAGATTATAAGAATCGGAAATTATCACAAGTACTGATAATTTCTAAATAAACTTTTTGGACAGCACCATCCTAAAATGTGTGTGTACATTTTTAAAATACAATCACATGATACAAAAAGCAATTACCTGCTTATTTCACTATTTTTTACACCATCCTAAAATGTGTGTGTACATTTTTAAAATACAATCACATGTCACATGATACAAAAAGCAATTACCTGCTAATTTCACTATTTTATACGTGTGAACGCCCAAGTGGTGACCCGAGTTCCTATTGGACCACGTTAGCAGTACCGATGATCTTTTGACCTGTATGAGAATTGTGGTCACTTCAGACTAATCAAAGGTTAACTCTTATATTGAAGGAACAGAACAGGAAGAGGCGGTTACTGTACATCTTCACCAAGGAGCTAACTATATTGAGATAGTCAATTCGTCAAGGATTAGTCACCCTCAAGGGACTAAGGGTCAATCATCCTTCTCAAATGACTAAAGGCTTTTTCTGTCTCCTTCAAATGGAAGATATGAGGGTTAGTCACCTACAATAGACCTTGCATTCGGTTAACTTTAAAGAAGTCCTTATTTAAGGAACTCCCGAAGTACACTTTTTACTCATCCCTAAGAAACACCTATGGATTGCAGACTTTACTAACTTCGAAGTACCCTCAGAAAGGAGTACTTCGGAGGCATGTCATTAACTTTGCCGTATCTCTCCTTCGAATGACATACTCGGATTCGCGTAACTTACTTGTACACTTTACTCTTTAGAGTACTTCGAATGACGCTCTCTTCTCTTACTAAAGTCCGATTCAAAGGCACTTGAATTTGTTACTTAACCCAGAACCTTGAAGGATCCTGAGGTAACATTTTCTCACTAGAGATAATTGATCATGAAAAACGGATCACCTCCTGGAACTCTTATACATTAAGATTTCCAAACGGGCGACTTTGTTAAATATACAGGTCACCTCAGAGAGGTATAGGGTTACTCCAGTCTCTTCTAAAGGAATATGGATTGAGCTACCAAAAAAGGATCCTTCGGAAGAGGAAGAAAGCCAGAGGAATACTTGCAGAATTCAAATGGCATGTTTTCTGTAAAGAAGATTGAAGTAAATTCCCATTTTCCCACGTGTTAAAACCTCGGCTATTTATACATATGATGTATATCTTATCTGAGGGGATTTTTGTCTTATCAGGTATGACAGTGTTAAGACCGGAACGTTGCTTTATGAAACTTTATGCATGACACACATGTAATCTGATCCTTGATCTCCTTGATCTTCTAGATTCTAAAGCAATCTATCACAGAGCAAGTTCACTTAATCGAATGACTCACCACAATTTCCTTTTAAAAATAACTTAGCCTCGTTGAAGACGCATATATTTGGATATGCATTGCTGCATAGAGATATTTCTAAGCTCCTCTCTGAACAATTGTCTAGTTGACATATGTCCTGGTCAGAGATGATGTTATTGGATGACTTCTCTATAAATAGCAGAGCATGCCCACGAATCACACAACAATTTAGAATTTGTAGACTTACACATAATCTGAATAACTGTTGGAAGATTGAAAAAAACCTATTACCTTCAAGTAAAACACACAAATACTTGAAAGATCAGGAGTGATAATTTATCAAGAAAACAGACAAAAGACTTGTGTCATTCGAACATTGAGGTTCTCATGGTCTGGGTGTGCGTTCTTAGTAACACACCTGACATTTTAAATCTCTCTTTCTTTTGACTCTTTCTTGTCTTATTTACAGATTACGTTTCAAGAAGAAACGCTGTAGATAGAACGGCTGCGCGACAGGTTAGGCTATCCTGAGACAAAATCTTCGGACTACATCTCTGTTGATACTCATTTATTTGTGAATTCAAACTTTACCAAATAAAATATTTGAACTTTAGGTTACTACAATGTCTGCATCACGAGTACAATCTCATCAACATGAATCTCAAATAATTCTTCTCTGTTTAATTAAGTACGTTTATAATTTTTAAGGTAACATTTATTTTTAGTTTAACAATTCAATCAATAGTTATATAAAAAGCGAGAACCTTCATATCACTTTGTTCGACCGAGTTTACCATTTTACCCTTGAAAAACTCTTTATTTCATTCATGTCCCTTATTAGAGTCGTCCGATTTTGTATTCCCCTTTTGCCCTTTAAACAAAAAAATTTCATGTTTCTCACGTTTGAGCTGTTCGATTTTGTTTATTCCTATTTTTCCCTTGAAGAACTTTTCAACATTTTTTGTATCTCTTCCAAGAGTTGTCCAATTTTTTATTCCTATTTTGCCCTTTAAACAAAATTTTTTTCATCTCTAAGTATCACTTTTGAGTTGTTCGATTTTTGTATTCCTGTTTTTCTCCTAAAGAACTTTTCTTTCAATTTCAAATAAGGACGCACACATGTTTTATAACAACATTAATGATAGGATTGTCAACCAGCTGAGCTAACTCGGCTTGCACTCGGGCTCAGCTCATATGAGCCAAGCTTGAGCTCTATAATTAGGCTCGCAAGCTGAGCTTGACCCCGAAAAAACGCTCATTATCTTAATGAGCTTGAGCCGAGCTTTAATGAGATTGAGCCGAGCCTAAGCCCCAAATTTTTTAACAAGCCTGAGCCTTGCTCATGGTTTACGAGCCCGAGCTGAACTGGGCAAAAATCGGATCAACTCGGCTCTACTCGTTTACGGCCCTAATCAATGAAACGTACCAAAACACGTGTTTTCTTTGATTTTTGTTTTTATTTTTTTAACTCATACCAGTCTATACTCTTTATATAAGGCAAATTCTACTTAAGCCCTCGTTATCATGGTTTCAAGGATCGGATCGGCCAGGACTGGTCCGATCCCAAGCCACGATACAAGCTATTGTATCAAGTGGCTTTGGATCGGACCGATCCAACCGATACAGATAATTATCGGCCGATCTGATCCAATCATGTCCGATATTTTTCGATCTTTTCTGATCCGGCTCGATCATTGGATCGGACCAATCCGAGCAATACTGATACGGATCGGCGGATCCGGACCGATCCAATTTTTTTGTTCTTTTTGTTTTTGAAGGACGATCCAAAACTTGGATTGGACTAGGATCGGCCCGGACCGGTCCGATCCAAGATCCCGAGATTAAAAACCTTGCTCGTTATATGTTAATTTTTTGATATTCATTTGGCCTTTTTTGAGGTCTTGTACTTGTTGCACATACCTCCCTCCGACAACGTTGTATCGCAACTTGAGGGGCAGAATTAGGGGTGGGGGTGACCATGGCCCCCCAAAGTTTTTAAAATTGCATGTATGTTTTGCCGGGGAGCCAGAGGCGGGTAACCATACCCCCAAAGTTTTTAAAATCGCATGTATGTTCTACACTCCACCTACCTTGAGTGGAGTTTGCATTGTTGGCCTTCCCAAAACTCCCATTTTGAATAATTATTGTTTTGTATATATAGTAAAGTTACAATTTTATACACATTAACATTTTAAAATTACACTTTTACACACTTTTTTAAAATTAGTCTTATATCTATTTATAGGGCCACTAGTGAGCCGAGCTAGCTTGGCTTGTATGAGTCGAACTTCAGCTCTATAATTAGGCACACGAGCCGGACCTAAGTCCAAAAAAAAGTTCAGTAGCTTAAAGACCTTGAGCCGAGCTTGTGTAGGCTCGACTAGGTTAAAGCTCGGCTTGATTTGTTTATATTATTATACATTTATATTCCTATATCTTTTATTATATATTAATATTAAACATATATGTTAATATAGTATGCTATAAAATAATAATATCAACTATAATATTAATTTATTTGAATCAAGCTAAGATTTTTTGTAAGTCAAGCTTTTTGCGAGTCGAGCTTGAGCCTAAAATATTTTAATGATCCTGAGCCCAAATTTTTTTAACAAGTTTAAGCCGGGCCTGAGCCTTGCTCAAGGTTTACGAGTTCAAGCGGAGCAGTTTACGAGCTCGAGATGAACTGGGTAAAGCTCGCAGCTCAGCTCATTAGCAACTCTACCTATTTATTAATATATGTCAAGGTTTTAAATTTCGTTGATTTTTTTTTTTTATTTTGTCTAGGTAGGCAAAATCAAAATCATAAAATTTTGCTCTAAAAGATTTCAGACAATTTGGACAAAAAAAGTTTAAAATCGCCGAAATAATTAATTTTGATTAAAATAATAATTTAAAAAATCAAATTATTTTGTTAAAATCATCAAACTCTGAATTTCAATATTTTTGATAAAATTTTGCAATTTATTTCATTTAAATAAATAAAGAATATAAATTTTTTCTATCAAAATTGTATTTCGAACCGAAATCATTGAACATTAAATAATGAAGCACATTGGATTTTATTTGGCCCCCCAAGAAAAATTTCTTGGCTCCGCCCTTGGCAACTTCCAAAGAGAAGTTTTGATATAAGTCAAATATAATGATATGATGACTGTTTTACTGATATAAGTCAAATATACCTTCACCATATTTAATTTCCTCTGTTTACTGATTAATGTTCTACTGATGTTTGTGGTACTTATTATTTTTCTCTCCACAAACTTTAGAAGTTTTTGCCAAAAATGCCAAAGGGGAAAATTGTTAGGTCTCACGTGTGTGTTGGCATTATTGGCAAGATTTGAATTTGCTAATAACACGCTGTTGAATTAATTTCGTTCACGTGGGTTTTGGCATTATTGGCAAGATTGGATTTGGCACATAGCTCACGTTCTAATTATCTCCATTCTTGGCCATATCAAATTTGTTTCTGAAATCAAATTAAGTACCAACATCTTTGAGTACGATTTCATTCTAATATGGTTTTTATGTCCTAGGAAATAATATCTCAAAAGAATAGTTTACAAACAACTGTAAATATTCTATAGAGATTGCATACCGTTACAGTCACAAAGATTGCATGGGTCGTATGGAACAACTGGCGTGTTGGAGCAAAGCTTCTAAATCTAAGGAGATCTCTTAAGAAAATAGAACAGATTGCGCAGATAACAACAGTTGGTGCTTGAAGAGAATCATCTGAAGAATAATAGATCTTGCATATCTAAATCAGTTATTCAGTTGAAGGAAGTATTCTGGGAATATTAAGGATTAAGCAAGTAATCAACTAGTCAAGATATTCGGAATTATAATGTTGCTAATTAATAGCAAAGGTTGGTTATCTTTAAAGAAATATTTTGATAAGATTCGTGATAAAGATCAAGAAGATTTGAAGAAGAAAATTTGAATAGAATTTTGATCTGATTTGAAATCTCGTTTTGAAGATCTGTTGTAACAGAATGTTGCAACAATATTGCAACAGGCTGTCATCCGAGAATCTGAAAAGATCTGTTTACCTTCTCTATAAATACACATTGGATTTTGTGAAGAAGGTGAACACTCCAAGGTATTCAAGAATATCATATCAGTGTTTTTATAGTTCTTCGGGAGAAGAACTTTGAGTCTTCAGGAGAAGACAACTGCAGATTGAAGGGAGTCCAATCATGCATTAAAGTTCTTCGGGAGAAGAACTTTGAGCCTTCGGAAAAAAGGTGGCTGCAGATTGAAGGGAGTTCAATCATGCATGCATAAGTCGAGGGGAGCTCGCTGGATAGATCCATGGAGTTGATTCTACACAATGTCGACAGAATCCAAGAGGGAGTCTTTGATTTGTGTAAGATCAAATTGGTGTTTGTAATTTCTTTTACTTTAGTGGATTGTTCATCATCTGGACGTGGTCCCGAGGAGTAGGTGTATACCGAACCTCGTTAAAATTGCCTGTGTTATTGTTTTGATTTTCATTAGATAACACTAATTAATCTAACACTTGCTAGAACTTAGATTAATTTATATAACCGGACCTAACAATTGGTATCAGAGCGAGTTACTAACAAGTTTAGTGAGATGCGAGAAGAAGATCTGTGTTTTTGCAGGCAATAGATTTTATGCGAGAAGGAAAATCTGTTTCACGCCCTCCATTGCTCGATGGAACGAACTATTCGTACTGGAATCCTAGAATGAGAGATTTCATCGAAGCCATTGATGAAACGGCCTGGCGTGCAACTAATTGGATGGACTCCTCCCACCACAACAAATGCAGAAAAGAATGTTATTATCAAACCAGAAGAAACATGGTCGGGAGAAGAAGATCGTTTGGAAAACGAAAATTCAAAGGCCTAGAATGCCATTTTCAATGGTATCGATGCCAACCAATTCAAATTGATCTCAACATGTGAATCTACTAAGAGAGCATGAGATGTCTTACAGACTGCCCATGAAGACACCACTGCTGTTAAGCACTCAAAACTCCAAGTGTTGGCATCCCGGTTCGAAGATCTAAGGATGCATGGAGATGAACACATCAGCAATCATGTTGCATTAACAAGCAAAAATCCGGAACAAACTGCTACTCACACTGGTGCAACAGATGTTGCAACAACTACTGTAACGGTTTTTGAAGAAAGTGAAGATTCTGATTCTGAGACAAATTGCAACAGTGATGATGAAGTTCTGAACACTGAGACCATTCAGAAAATGTACAAGAAGATGTATGGGAATTGGATCTTGGTCTGTCAAGTAAACAAATCACTAGAAGACCAAGTGGCCGAACTCCTCAAAGAAAAGGAGATCCTAAAGAGG
>JAUPMG010150855.1:0-11026 GCA_031762675.1 Pachysandra terminalis
AATTAAGGACATTGTAATTATTTATATTATTATATTTTATTAGAACTGTGTAATTAAATTCCACTTATGTTCTTATATTGCTTGTCACTCCCATAGCAATATGGGGTGAGAGTCGCAATCTGACCCGGTTATGGATCCGTGGATCTAAATTGGTTCGGGTCGTGACACCGACAGCCTACCGGTGTGCCGGGTGGGCTACCAGTCTGACCAGGGGGCTTCCGGCAGACCAACCAGTGAGCCGGTTAGCCTGCCAGATAACTCAAAGGGAATGTTTGGTTCTACTTAGTCCATCGGTGGCCATCCGGTGTGCCGGTTAGCCTACCGATGGCTATACTTGTCTGTATGTTTGTAAATTTGGTCCCTGCCTAGCCTACCGATGGTCAACCGGTGTACCGGTTAGCCCTTCAGTAGGACCAATTATTTGTCGGTTGGATTTTTAAACTCTGCCTAGACTGCCGGTGGCCAACCGATGTGCAGGTTAGCCTGCCGGACAATCCTTGATTGTTTACATGTTGAATGCTATACTTGAATTTGGATTCCTGAATTACATGTGATTAAATATATGATGATTATGATGGTATTATGACATGTTTTAATAATTAATTTAATTGATTAATAATTTCACATGTTTGATTATAGTTTCTCATGAATTGTAGTTGATTGAATATCGTGAATTATATGATATGATTTACATCCTCATATTAATTACTTAGATTTATTACACCACTGTACACTAATTGTATGCTTAGTTAACATGCACCTACACTACACTTGCACATCATATGCCAATTTTTCATTATTGACCTTGTACGGGTCTAATGCCTTGACTATACCCCATAACTCCATGTGTTGGATATTATGGACATAATGAGTGTTATCAAGATATGATATCAGTGAGGAAGTCCTGGAAGGACTATTTTATATTATTATATGTGTTGAGGGACCGTACATCCCAGTAGACCAATCTATTCATGGTGAGGGTGATGATCCCAATATACCAATTAATTGAGTGAAATTCTGTTAGTAGATCAACTAATGTATGGATCACAAAGGAGAAGTTCACATTGGGGCACCTTGGGATTTGTCCCTATGATTTCAAATAATTGAGCCGCTTGTGACCTCTAGGTCGAAGCTCCAAGAAACTATGATGCGCACATAGAGTAATTCAATTATCACGTTGCCATATATTGGGGAATGAATCCACCATTGTGGGAAATTCTTGGGTATTAGATTGAGATCTAGTGCGAACATACACTAATTGAATTCCTAACAGCATGCATTAATTGTATATCGTATTAATGTGTATGGATTACATGTCGTAATCATCATTACTGTTGCATGAGCATGCATTGCATACATTTATAATTTGACTTGCATCATATACATGACATATTTATTATATTATTGTTGTTTAGTCTATGTTTTATCATTGGAGAGGGGCTTTGACCATATTCCAATCTAAAATATAGTTTAATTTATTTATTTACTGAGCTAAGTGTAGCTGACGCCTTTGAGCAACAAGTTCAGGGAATAATGGTGTACAAGATGAGGAACACTTTTATGATGATATGGTTGGACTGGATGATTGCTTACTATGATTTATACTTAGAAATCTGCAATAGCGCTGATTTATTTCCTGGATTAGATATTATGTATAGGGATAGGAGTTTGATTTAAGCATGAGAATTAGGTTAAATTTTTATTTGTATTCCGATGTGATTCCTTAGATGTTTTGGATGTAATAACTTTAGTTTTATTGTGATTAGTTTTATAAGTAAAGTAATTTCCTTTAAGTTTTACTTAACTGTAATGGTTTGGCTCTATATTGATTATCAGTCCCGATGTTTATTGGGGTGAGAGTCATATCTGAAACTAAAGGGGTTCAACAGAATTCCTTAAATTTGGGATGTGACAAAGTTGGTATCAGAGCCTATGTTTCTGTGAATCTAAGTTTCTTGTGCCCTTATACCAAAGTTGGTATCAGAGCCTAATTTTTTCATGTTTTAAATCAGATTCCAAAAATTTTTGATTGCCGATATTTTTAAAGTTTTTTGTTTGCGGATATTTAAAAAGTTTTTCATGTGTTGATTGTTATTCTAATATTGGCTGCTAACTTAAGTGTGAGAATATTACTTTCTTCTTAAACAGATTACTCATCATCCTATTTTCAAAATGGCTGGAAATTTCAAGATATCCTCTGGAGAGATTGATGACCAGGTAATAATTTCACGGTAAGTATTTACCACCTTTCTTAATCGTGGGATATCGAATTTCAAGGAAGAAATTGTCTTAAGAAGGGTAGACTGCAGTAACCTAAACTTTTATGGGGATTAATTTGTAATTAATTAAAATATAGGAGTAAATTTAAAAATTTTAGTAAGTTAGTTACATGTTTGACTTTGACAGTTTGTGATTGATGGGCTGCACTATTGGAAACTAAATTGCTTCACACACAATCATAACTCTTCAAGTTATAACGTGTGGCTAAGAACTTGTAGGAACTTTTAATCTTAGATCTAAAGGATATAATTCAACTAACCTAAGTTAATTAATAAAATAATATATAATATAAGGATTATAAGTTATAGTAAATAAAAAAGGTCATAAATAAAGAATTTCAGCTTAAATAGAAAATTGGGTTAATAGATTAAACTAAACTTAACCAAACAAGACCTAATTGTAATATTTAGTTAGATGGACCTAAGTAAAGACAATAAGAGTAAGGCCCAACTAGACTAAAGCCCAATTAGATTAATTAATAAGTAATTTTCATGATAATTAAACCAGGAAAATTAAAGTTTAAGCTATAATGGAACTAGGACTCTAGACCAATATCTAAACACCCATTAGTATTCCTAATATGATTAGAAAACTTCAAAATCAATGGTTAGGATTTCGTAGGAACAATTAGACTAGTCTAAAGGTTAGGATTAAAAGGAAAAGACTTTAAATCTGATTAGGATAAGGTTAGATAACACCAATGTTTAATTCACATTAGAAATAGGACACTTCAATCTAAAGGCTATAAATGAACAATTCTAATCCAACGTCTATAATTGAAAACATAATCCAATTAAAATAACAATTCATAGACCAACTAATACACCCATTAAAAACTCTATAAGAACACTAAGGGACATGTGGATCATATTCTAAGAGAGAGAGAGAGTGTGTGAGTGGAAGATTGCTGGAACTGGAAGCTAAGGAGGAAGAACAGTTCAGACTTGAACTGAGATGTAGAAGAAGAAGATCCAATAAACTACAGCTAAGGTAAATAGCACAATTTGTCTTTATTTTGGATTTGGATTTAGGTGAGATGTCATATTCATTAAATATGACGTAGCACATTGAATTCAAACTCAAGAACAATTCGTTTTCATTAAAACTTAAGATCTTAATGCATAATCATCCTAAGAAAGGTAAGTCGGTGTTTTGATTAATAGTTCTATTAGGTTTTGTTCGGATTGTGATTTTAATATGAGTATCAGTTGATGAGTTTTGCAGTAAATGACTTAAACCTGTACAATCATTAAGTTTTGTTGTTTCTGGGCAAACCGGCAGCCTACCGATGTGCTGGTTAGGCTACCGATCTGACCACAGGGCATCCGGCAGATCAACCAGTGTGCTGGTTAGCCTACCGGATAGCTCAAAGTGATTGTTTTGTTCAATTTAGCCCACCGTTGGCAAACCGGTGTGCTGGTTAGCATACTGGAAATACTTGTCTGTATGTTTGTAAATTTGGTCCCTGCCTAGCCTACCGGTGGCTAGCCGGTGTACCGGTTAGCCTGCCAGTAAAACCAATTATTTATCTGTTGGATTTTTAAACTCTGCATAGACTACCGATGGCCAACTGATGTGCCGGTTAACCTGCCGTACAGTCCTTGATTGTTTACATGTTGAGTGTTATACTTGAATTTGGATTCCTGAATTACAAGTGATTAAATATATGATGATTATGATGGTCTTATGATATGTTTTGATAATTAATTTGATTGATTGATTGTAATGAGCCTGACCCTATCATTTAATTTGCTATTTAAATGATAGTTAATTCTTATTTTAAACCTTCGGATATAATTGAAATAAGATGGGCTGAATTGGACCCTTATGTGATTTTGAAGAAATAGTGTTAACTTGTGTAATTTTGGTGAATTAGGTGGACTGGGCTTTGACCCTACACAATGAACGCAAGTTAGACCATGGACTGGCCGAATACCCCATTGGGCTGAAGGTAAGGATAATTAAGTAAATTACTATATTGTTTGAATTAATTGAGTGGGATAATGGAAATAATCCCCTAACCCACGTACCTTTTCAAAATTAGAGAGAGAAACTCTCTTTGGGATTCACACGTCCAAAACGAAAGAGTGAGAAGTGGGAAATCTGTGCTTGATGGAAAAATAAAGGAATAGGAAGCTTGGTGATCTGCTAGTGCTGGAAAATATGCAGAGAAAAGGAACTAAGAAGAAAACAAACGGAGGGATTCTCATCGATTTTGTGATAGTTATATCCATAGTTCTTAATGATGCTATAGATATAAGTTGGAATGCATGATTTGATGATTTTATGAATGTTCTGAACAGTTTAATGTGATCTTATGTCATGTTGTTTATGAACATTGAATGACATATTATGAATGATTGTATGTCTACATGAATAAGCATGTTTCGATTTAAGTTTATTGTATTTGTGATGATCCTATGAGTTCTTATAATTAATTGTGATTTTCTGGAATCATTTCAAGCTTGATGATTGATTTGTGTAATGAAGATCTATATTTATAGTCTATATTTCATAGATTAAGTTTTGAATAATTGTATGATGATTAGGCGTTCAGAAGGAGTCTCGGTAGGTACTGAGTCATCAACCGAATACCCTAGAGAAAACAAGCCCTCGGGACTTTCTATCGAGCTTTGGTAGATGAGCTACCGAAACTTTCGGTAGGACCCTCGGAAGATACCGAGGATCTGCCGAGCTCCAAATGGGGTCAAAATTTGAGGGAAGATCCCTAGATCAGTTGTACACATGCCTATGTAGTTGGTTTGTGTGCAAAAGGAGTATATTTGGTTGAAGATTGAATAGTATAGATGAAGGTCCTAAATTCAGGAATATAGGGTTGTTTTGGATGGAACATAAGGTGATATTGACTCTAATGAACTGGATATGATTATAGGACCACTAGGTACGATCAGAATGAATAGAAATACTTACACTGAAATTTGCCTGGTGAGTGTAGCTTATGCCATCCGCGTTTGACTTGTGTTTGACTATGATGATAATGGCTTGTATGTTGTATTAGGGTACTGTGAATATCCACATTTATGAATGTTGTTTGTGATTGAATGATTGTGATGTTTGAATTATGTTTTGAGTGATGCTGGGAGCATCCACTGTATAGTTTGTGAGTGGTGCCGGGAGTATCCACTGGTAGTCAATGGGATTAACTTGGTACTGATTATATGATTGAGAGTGGTGCTTGGAGAATCCATTGGTTGTCAATGGGATTGACTATGTTTTGTGTAATGGTGTTTTTCCACAGTGGGTGAAAGTCCCTTAACGAATTGTACTGTGTACTGGTGTGTTTCTACCATGGGTGAAAGTTGCTTAGGAATGGTTTCGTTTACTGGTGTATTCTATCGTGAGGTGACAGTCCCTTAAAGAATAATGGTAAAGGAATGGTGCATTCTACCGTGGGTGTAAATCCCTTCAGGAATGGAATGGTGGCATTCTACCGTGGGAGCATGTCCCTTACAGAATGGGTTGAATGGTCGTATGATTGAATGAGCATGTGATTGGGCTAAGCCTAATTACCCCTGCATTGCATATGCATATCATCCACATTTCATTATTCTTAATTGCATCATACCACATTGCATTGATCATTGCACATGTTTGATTGAAGTGAATGTTTGTGTATCTCCACATGTTGATTGTTTGTGTTTGTGTTTGGATGGTACTTGTTTGGCATGGTGGGACCATGTGGATACTTGTTTGGCATGGCGGGACCATATGGTTACTTGTTTGGCATGGTGGGACCAAAAGGTTGTTTGTTGTCATAGTGGGACTATGTGATTGCTTTTGTTGCATAGTGGGACCATGTGGTATATTGTTATGCATAGTGAGACTATGTGGTTAATGTGTTGTGTATAATGGGATCATGTAAGTTATGTTTTGATGCATAATGGGACTGTGTGGATTGGGTTTGAATGCATGATGGGATCATGTGTGCCCTATGATTTATCAAGGTGGGACCACGTGAACAATTGCTATGAATTGATATGACTACTTGTGTGATTTTCAAGTGTAATGAAATTACAATGTTGAATGTGATATATATGTTAAATATGTGTGATTTAGTATGACGATAAGAATGCCAATACATTGTGATTGTGGTATTATCTGTTGATTAAAATTGTTTGAATTAAACTTGTGTTGTTATGCATCTATGAAGATAGTTGTTATAACTTCTTTGGATTTCTCTACGAGGCTTCGGCTGACCCTTATATTGAAACAGGTGATCAGTTCGTTTAAATGCCCATTTGGAGAGGAGATTTCCTTTAAGTTCAGATACTTGACTTGTTATGATGGTTTATATTTGGTTTTTGTTGACTTGGTTTTGACCCCGAGTGGGCTTTGAACTTGTAATAGATTAGATTTCTAATTTGTTTATGTGCGTTTTAGCTTAACGGACATGAGTTGAGCTACAGGTTTTTATTTATTTAAGACTTCCGCTGATTTATGGTTTTTGACTCTGATTAACCAAGACAATGATTATGTATTGGGAATGGATATCTGCGTCCACGTGGTGGATCCGAAGGTTATTCCCTTGGAAATCCTCGAGATCATATATCTCGGATTTGGGGTGTGAGAGAGTGGTACCAAAGCCCTAGGTTTTAAGTTGTCTAGGGTTTGGGAAATCTTAAGGTATGTTGAAAACTAAAGATGTGAACCTAGAAACATGTGAACTTAGGGGCCACTTTTGTGAATCGTACGAAATATAATTTGATAGTCTGTGAATATAATGTGGTACGTTTATATTCCTAAGTTTGAATACATGTATGTATGCATATGTTAGAATAGGATTATCACATTATGTACTTAGAGACTCTTTATTGTGTAGATGGCTGGATGTACGTGCAATGTCACAGCAGGAGAGGGATCGTTTGGTGGGGACGAGGATCCTAGGTTTTCAGGGATTTACCAAGTACTGGGAGATATGGCCACTACACTTCAAGGTGCAGTGGCCAAACAACAGCTCCTAGAAACAATAATGGTGGAGGAATGTCAAGTCTAGAGAAGTTTAAGAAGCTATCTACACCCTACTTTGATGGGGGTAGAGAGCCGATGTGGGCTCAGGATTGGATGGAAGAGTTAGAGAAGATCTTTGAGGCCATGGACTGCCCAACTGACCAGATAGTGATGTTGGCTGTATTTATGTTGAGGGGAGAAGCCTACCAGTGGTACAAGATGGTAGTGAGGGCCCAAGGACAGATTAAAGAATGGGAAGAATTCAACGGCAATTCTTTGAGACATACTTCCCGAGAAACTACAAGAGAGCTATGGCCATGGATTTTATGAAGTTGGAACAGGGCTCCCTCACAGCGAGCCAATATAAGGGACACTTTGCTATGCTGTCTCGTTTTGCACCACAAATGGTAGCCAATGAAATTGACAAGGCTGCCAAATTTGAGGAAGGACATCGACCCAAGATCAGGTCGAAAGTGGTAATACTAGGGCTGAGGTGTAATAACTTGAAATTTTAATAAACAATTTTGGGGCTAAAAGTGTGAATTTTAAAATTTTTGAGTTGAGTTTAATAAATTGGGGATTTTGGAGAAAATTGAGAAAAATATATTTTCATTGGTTAGCACACTTTGGCACTCATGCATGAGCACACACCTTATCACCATCTCACTTAAAATCAATCAGGGGTGGGGATCTTTTCACTTTAAAGAAACATAGATCTAAGGGCTTAGATTAATGGGTTGGTTTTATAGGGTTTAAGCTAACCCTAGAGCCCTTATTTTGTTGTGTATGCTATGTTGAGAAGAGGAGGACAAGGGAAGGAGAAGAAGCCTTAGAGGACCAAGAAGGAGAGCTAGAGGAAGAAGAAGAAGAAGAAGAAGAAGAAGAAGAAGAAGAAGAGGATTGACCAGGAAATTTAGAGCTCACGAGCAAGGATTCGCGTTTGGATGAGGTAAGTACATTGTGTACTTCTTTGTTTCCACACTTGAATGATTTCCAAGAAGAAATCATGAGTGTTGTTTGTGCTTCATGATTCTTGATTGTTCTGATTCATATATTTGCATAATTCCTTGTTAAAATTGTGCATTTTATGTCTTCATATGTGGTTCACTCATTTAATGTTCTTGCTTCATTTTCCTTTATGATTCTTTGATTCAAATGCATGGTATGTATTTTTAATTGTTAATGGACGGATTAATGATTTTAGTTTTGTGTTTTAGACTTAGATTGACCTCAGGAGGAAAGCCAAATAGGAAGGAATTAAAAAACACCAAATCTGTGGCAAATTCTGTGTGAGAAAAACCCAGAATCCTGTTCGTCGGTGGGTGGTCGGTCCACCGATGGCACCCACCAACGAAGCATAAATTAAATTGACCACTGTCGGTGGTCTCGTCGGTTCACTGACAAGACCCATTAACGAGCTAGGGCATAGACCAGCCCCGTCGGTGGCACTGACAGACCCGCCGACGAAATTGACTACAGGGAGGGTTCTGTCGGTGACATGTTGGTCTACCGACCGCACTTGCCGACAGGGACTAGTTTTGTTCGGGAATTTTGGTCGGTGGGCTCGTCGGCCCACCGATGACACCTACCGACGAGCGTTGGTGGATTCGTTGGTGGCACCGACAGAACCCACCGATGAGTGTTGAACTAGGGGACATTGGTCGGGCAATCCGTCGGTGGCACCAACGAAACCTGCCGAAAGGCATCAGATATGTCTGTCCACCAACGAGACCCACTAAAGAACCTTTTAGTTATATTTGGACATGGTCGGTGGACCCGTCGGTCCCCCGACGGCACCCGCCGATGGGGGCATTTGAAGAATATTTGAGAGGGATTGGTAGGGTAGGTTTGGCATCCAAATTTGATGTTGACACCCATGGTTCATCATGAGGTTTGTGATCATCATGACTTGACTAAAGCAAAGAATCTTTAATGTTGATTACCTTTATTTCTTTGTACATGGATCAACACTTGCGTGCATCTTGAGAACTTAGATAATGAAGTGTGCATAAATTGAATACGTTGAATATGAATCATTTTTCCTATACATGACCCGTAGTAGTTGTAAATAGAAATTGATGCTGTGAACTTGTAATTGTTTATTGATTTAATTTCGGCATATGTATTGATGAGTGTGATTCAATATGGTTTGAAAGGATTATGTTATGCAATCATGATTAAACTTTTGCACATCATGTAGTTGATTGTTATATTCCATGCATTAAAAGGACATGCATGCATTGTGGGTCCTATGTGAGACCCAGACCCTGGACTGACCTTGGCTCCTTTATGAATGACCAATGGACAATATGAGGATACTTGGACTCCGAGGTGAGTGCCAAATGAGAGACAAGATCTCTGGTCTCCCAGTGAGGGACTATATACGTATAAATCAAAGATTAATGTATGGGTGAGGGATTAGCTACCCCAAGAGCCCGAGGACAGCTATATATGATATGGTATATATAGAGGGAAATCAGATTGGTAGGTGTGGAGTCCGGTGATGGGCCACGGAGGGAGGTTCACGAAGATGATGCCCTCGGAACCACCCTCGTGATAGAGGATGTCGGGTTCCCGATCAAGGTGGAGGATGTGGTTCCCTCCAAGAGTTGTGATTCCCTGTGACTGTGTTGTACACAGGATCCACTGTCGGTCTTAACCCGGCGTGGTTCATGTATTCTGTGGTAGCGATGCATGTTGGCATAGTGGGATCATGTGGACATCCAACACCATAATACCCAATCTTATTCGTCGCATTCACGTGTTTGTAAAATGGCCATCATGTTTGGCTAGTAGATTATTCGTTCATGTAATTGAATCTAATGAACAAAACCTTGCATTTATTCGTGGCATAGCATGCATTCATAAATATGCATTTGAGTGTGTGAATCTTAGTTAGTACATTGTACTTGATGAGCACGTAGCTCAGGCCTTGCTGGCTTCAACATTTCAGGTGTCATAGTTAGTGATGTTGTGACGGATACCTAGATGATGTGAAGGAGGTGAATAGAAGACCTGGATTTCTTCTGCTTACCTACTATTTTGGATTTCATGTACTTTGGCTAGAGTAGTTGTACTCTTTTGTTTAGGCTAGCCTCTTTTGTACTGCCAGATATTAATGATGTATTTTATACCTTGTATTGTTCTAAACATCATTATATTTATTTTTCTTCCATTGCTATTCTCTAATTTCAGTATTATTCTACTGTTTTATGGTTAGAGGTTGCCACCCTCTTGGGTTGTGTGTTTGGAGAAGGGGTGTCACGACCCAAACTTAAGGAAATTCTAGTTAGAATCCTTATGTTCGAACCGGGACTCTCACCCCAATCGGAATCGGGAATGGCAATCAATATCGAACCATAATTAACAGAAATTTACTAAACTTCACAAGAATCTAATTTAATTAAAAATATCCAAAAGAATAACCTACTTACTACATCCAAAACAAATAAAAAATCTAACAGCGAAAATTAAAATAAATAGAGTCCTATTTCCAAGTAAAAATCCAAATCCCTACTCCTATACATAATCTCTAGCTATGAAATAAAACAATAAATGCGGTAGCAAAACTTCACGTAGCAATCACTTCAAGCTTTGATTAAGTCCAGCATGTTCATAATATAATATTTCATCTTGCTCTCCAAATCAATGTTTTCCTCATCTAAGTTACCTGAAATTGTTTGTCATACGACGTCAGCTACACTTAGCTCAGTAAATAAAATCAATTAAGTAACAATCTTAACCCGAATTAAGATCCATACCAATATGCAAATATATA
>JAUPMG010150866.1:0-11026 GCA_031762675.1 Pachysandra terminalis
AAGGTAGCTATTAAGCTTTTGATACAATGGCACGAGGAGACATGAAATTTATAGTACAAATATACATGGCTCTAACAACGTGGCACGATCTCACAAGGCGGACCCCACTTAGAGATAAGACTCCTCAAATAAGAATTATCTATTAAAATTTAGATAATTCTCATTAAATGGAGAATTATCATTAAATCTAGATAATTCTTGATAAATAGAGAATTATCTCTAAAAATTGATGATAATTCTCTACAAGTGGTAGAAATCAAATATAACTCTACTACCTCCAAATCTATAAATAGAGGTGACCCTCTCACATTCTAAGAGGATCAGAAGAAGGAGAAGAGATATTGCAGTTCTACTGCTCTGACACCTTGAAGATTTGAAGTCCTGAAGACCTGAAGATCTACAGACTTGAAGCTCTAAAATACAGCATTCAAGCCGAAAACTTCTTTAAGTTATTCATTCTCTAAATACACTCAAAAGCCCAAAGATCCAAATCAAGACGAAACCATCCTAATCTTCTATTAGTCTACAAGCCCGTAGATAAAGCCGAAAACTTCGTAGCAGATCCTTCACGATTCACATTCGTAAAGCCTGTCAAATCAACCAGACTTCTTCACGTTCACAATCCCTGAATACGCTGAAAGGCCTAGAGATCTAAACCAAAGTTGAAGCCTTTCGACCCACATCTTCTATAAGTCTACAAACCCGAAAAGCAAGCCGAAGACTTCTTCAAGTTCTTCATTCTTTGAATACGCTCGAAGGCCCAGAGATCTACATCAAAGTTGAAGCCTTCAGTCCACATCTTCTATTAGTCTACATGCCTGGAGATCAAGCCGAAGACTACGCAACAAATTATCACGATTCTGTTCGTAAACTATCAAATCCATCACCTTCCTAGTCACTGCAAAGAAGATCAAGGAAGACCAAATCAACCCAAGATTAAGCTATTGCAGCCCTTAGATTGAAAACCCTGAAGTGAAGAATCAGAGGACGTTTTCTTTTGTATAAAGAAAATCCTTGGAGATTGTAATCTCATATTTTTTAATATAAATTATTTTGTGATACACATCTTGTTCGTTGATTTTTCAATAAACAAAATTTGTGTTTACACTAACAACAATAAAAAAACATGAATATATTATGAAATATAGGCAATTACACAAAAGTAATCAACAACACCCAAAACCAACTATCATGGATGAGCCATACACAATTAAAGAGGTCTATAATAGATTGAACCGCACCAAACCTGAGAAACTACAATACTTGATTTATAAAATGAAATATCCAATGTTAAACTAGAATTACATGAACTCAAAACTCGATTACAACGTTTAGAGATATCTCAATATACAAATAATCCCCCTTTAGAAGAATACAATGAAGTTTATAACCAAAGAAGTTTGTTGGTAATCGGCACAAAAAAATCTTACAAAATATAAAAGAATCAATAAATTGTAAACAAAAATTCCTCTCCCATTTAAAAGAAGATATTAACAAAAGAAGTTTGTTCCGATTTACCAAATGATTTTTGGGAAAGAAAGAAACACGTTGTCACTTTACCATATATTAAAAAATTTAATGAAATAAACATCCCTTCTAAAGCTAGACCAATTCAAATGAATAAAGAACTAATAATTCATTGCAAAAAAGAAATTGACGAACTTTTAAATAAAAATTAATTAGACCAAGTTACTCTCCATGGAATTGTTTTGCCTTCTATGTATATAAAGTAGTTGAAATTGAACGAGGTGTTCCAAAACTAGTAATTAATTATAAACCTCTCAATAAAGTTCTCCAATGGATTCATTACCCAATACCTAATAAATAGGATTTACTAAATAGATTAAATAAAGCTAATATTTTTTTCAAATTCAATTTAAAATCAGGATTTTGGCAAATACAAATTCATGAAAAGGACTGATACAAAACCGCCTTTTCTGTACCATTCGGCCAATATGAATGGAATGTTATGCCCTTTGGACTCAAAAACGCTTCTACTGAACTTCAACATATAATGAATGATGTTTTAAATAATTATCAACATTTTATTATAGTCTATATTGATGATATATTAGTTTACTTCGAATCCCTTGAATTACATTGGAAATATTTACGCATATTCCTCCATGTTAATAAATCCAGTGGATTAGTAATATCATCCCACAAAACTAAATTATTCCAAACCAAAGTTTGTTTCCTCGGGCACTGTATTTATCAATCAACCATACATCTTATTAAACAAGCTTTAGAATTTGCTAACAAATTCTACACTTTCATTCTCTGAATCAGTATTTAGTAAAATTGAAGTTAATTGGTCTTTTAATTTGTCATCAATTTGTAATTCGTTAATTTTTTGTTTAGTTTTACATTTATTTTTATAATGTCCTACTTTACCACATTTGTAACAAATAGGTAATTTTTTTATTATAAGAGGAAGGTGTATCAGCAGTTCCATTTTTGGCATAAGCACCTTCTCCTACCGGTGAATGTGGTTATAAAAAATATAAGGATTTAAGTGGAATTAACCCTAATCTAAAATTCAAGAGGAAAGTCTGCATACTACGAATTAGGAGGCTTCATCATTACAAATAATAACTGCAAAACTATTTTTCATAAAACTTTTTTGATTTAGTGACAGAAAGAAAATCTGAAAAATACAATAAAAGTATTCCTTTATTTATTCTACTCTTCTGTTGCTCTCTATTTGCATAGTCTCTCTTGTAAGCTCTCTATAAGTTGCAATTTTGTTGAATGGTTAGGATTTATCACTTTATTTTGAATGACCTAGATTTAGATCTGGTTGTAAGCCCGAACTCTATATAAAGGCATTTGGTATTTTCTCTTGAGCATCGAAAATTTTTAGCAAGTTTTCCAAGTTCAAATAATCAAAGTTAATAATATCTATAGTTTGAAGCATTGTCATCTTAAAACAAGAAATCTCTAAAATTATCAAGGTAACAATGAAATGAAGAAAACCAGTTATGTGGGCAATGATCTGAAAACCTTAGTACATAAAACAATAATAATAAAGATTCTTGGTGGGAAAGAAAGATAACTTCCATTTGAAAAAAAAACAAGTTGGCATCTTTTTCTTGAATCACAAAGTCCTCATCAAGACGGATCAAACAAGAATTTATAAAAATATTTGGTATGCCCAAATTTTGGAAACTTAATCTATTTTTATTTATTTTTTGCTGATTATATAATTAAATAATGATATATTGAACATGATAGCTAAAATTAATCTAATTTAAGAAAAAATAGTGTTATTTTCATATACATTTCAATAGAACAATGTACCATGGCATTAAGTGAAGCATCAAAGAACAAGAAATCAACAAATATAATACCAAGTACAAATTAGAGATGACTGTTTAGTCACATCACAAGTGTGTAGCTCGATCCTTTTGTATAAACTGAATAATGCATCCATCAAAAGTAGAGAAATAGAAATCCTTGAACCATAGATCATAATACAAACATACATTTGTGGGAGTAAGTAATGTAGTCTCAAATATTAAACAATTAATGAAGCCAAGTCACAAAAATATGAACTGACCTTGCCCATCAATTGTATAGCTCGCATCAGTGACCTTCTCATGCAAATCATTCCATTCAACAACTTTGCCTACTGGAATGTTCCATTGCAAACCTCAACATATAGGGATAAACTACTGAAGTATCCATCATCCACGGAATTATTATGGATGCAAGTTACTATGATGAGGAAAATCCAAACAATAGCATTGCAATTATCCAATGAAAAGGGCACATTATGGAGAAAATAGAGTTTCATGTATACTACATAGGAGATACCATTTTGGATGGTAAAGATACAACATAAATTTGGTGATCATGTGAAACTTACTACAATCATGCGAAAACACCTTCACGTAAGAGTTGCTAGACATGCGCCATGACTATACTGTTTTGTTCATTGAGGATGAGATCAAATACTGAAAACAAAGGGAGTTAAAACTACAAGATATCTTGAAAAAACATTTTTGAAATGAAATCCTTTATATTTAGATTCTAATAGAGGCACTATAGTTTAACCATGATGCGCTTACATGATTTTGTGAAGTTTAACAACAAATGAAGCTTTTATATATATTGACATTCATGATAAATGGGGTCCACGTCGGCAAAACAAACAACGTTGTAGGTGTTAGGGTAAATTGCCAAATACTCGTCTTGGCATAAAATTATTTTTCCTCAAAGAAAAAAAAAAGTTATAAAAGGAGAAGGGATCGTACAGGACTTGACAAAAAGAAAACAGGGTTGGAGGTGTGCACTTTTGCAAGTTGAAAGAAAGCCCAAACCTAGAGCTGACAATTTCTAACCCACCTGCATTTTTGCGGGTATGGGTTCAAGCTTTCAACCCGTGGTTCGGGTTCAAATTAGGGGTTTATATCCCATGAATAAATGGGTCAGGTTCGAATTAGCCCGCCTGACCCGTCGGGTTGTCACTATACTCAAATAATTAATACACCTTAGTTACTATATAGGAATTTAAGTAACCCCTCTATAAGCATAATGCTAAATAAGGGTTTTGTTTCATTTGCCTTTTCTCTTTACTTGCCTTGCCTGGCTAACTCTCAGTCTCTCTCATTCTCATACGACAGACAGAAGATTGAAGATTTGATGTAGGGCAAAGAAGAAGAGAGTTGATGAATTCAGCTAAGAACACACAACCTTCTAAAGTTGCTATGGTTTTAAGCAAAACCTTAGAACATTAGGAATAAAAAGAGAAAACTTCTCAATTCAATTTCATAAAATATTCAATAATGAAATATCTTCAATCACTTCCCTATTTATAAGAAAACCTTATCTAAGAAAAGCAGTCATAGAAAAAACAGGAAACTGCTAAAAAGCAATCCTAAAAGAAATAGAAAACTGCTAAAAAACAATCATAAATTAAGAAACTGTTAAAAGAAAAGCAATCCTGAAAGACATAGAAAACTGCGAAAAAGCAATCATAAATTAGGAAATCTTAAAAGAAAAGCAATCCTGAAAGAAATAGAAAACTGCTAAAGAGCAATCCTAAAAGAAATATAAAACTGCTAAAAGAAAAGCAATCTTAACAGAAATAGGAAAGTGCTAAGAACAAGCCTAAAAGAAATAGGAAAACAAAATTTACTAAAACTCATAAGATTTTGGAGGACATTTTGAGGGTTTAAACGACTTTAAACGGCTAATATGTATCTCACGATACTTATAGATTTCGTCGAGGGCTTTCCGAAATGGTATTATAATCCCAATTCTGACATCGGAACCAAAAGTTATTCCCTTTTGAAACTATAGTACGCGTGATGCATCTTATTTCGATCTAGCGCTTCTAAATAATCATCCACGGTCATCTCTACTACATCAAGATTAAGGCTGAAGATCGAAGAGTAACCCTTTTATGTTTTCCTTCTTCTTTCCTCTCTCACGTCCTCATACGAAAGTAGAAGTAGAGGGTTTCATTCCCTTTATATTTGCAGCAAAGAGTTGAGATCGCTGAGGTTGAGCTGTTGAGTCCTCCATGAAAAAAGTAAAAATCCTGATTTGAAAATAGGCATTTCACATGGGAAATAGAAATATGCCCTTTTTTATACTATTTGTGTGCTTGAAGACAATGCCCTAATTTTTTTATGCTATTTTATTTATTTTTCTACTATTTGTGTGCTCGAGGTCTAAAGACATGCCCAATTTGTTTTCCAGCTATTTTTCTTCCTGCTATTTGGTGCTTTAAGTTTGAAAATAATGCCCTATTTTTTTCCTGCTATTTTATTTTTTCAAGGATGAATTTACACCCAAAAAATAAAAAATAACATTTAAGAATTAAGATATTAGAGGAGGAATTTACAAAAAAATAAATAAAAATTGACGAGTTACAGTGGGTTGGGCAATCTTAATCCGTTTATTAAACGAGCGAGTTTAGGGTTAAGCCTCAATACCCTTATCATCCCGACCCAAACAAACCCAATTGCCAACTCTACCCTAAGTCACATAATCCGTGCATCTTAGGTAACGTTCTGGCGCTTAGAACGCGAATCCACGTTTTGAGTGCGAGAATGTCATCAATCCGAGGATTTGAAAAATCAATCTATGGATTTAGTAAATGCATTGGAAATGTAATGTTTAGACTAAGTAAATGCGTTGGAAAGTGTCATTTAGTAAATGTCTCAGAAGTTGTAAAACATTTAGGGGTTAAAATTATTAATAAAAAAATTTAGGAGTTAAAATTTGAAAAAAGAATAGATATTTTTATTATTTTAAAGGATCTTTAAAATAATATAAAAATAAATAAATTTTATTATAGAAAAAGATTAAATTATATTGACAAATATCCATTTTGAACTATATCTTTGTATAAAAAGTATGATATGTATGTATATATACAGATCACAAGTTAGTTTAAAGTTTGACGGTCTCGCGCTTTCGCTCCGGTACCCGCTCGGCGTTCCGTTGACTTAGGCTCAACCCAAACCCTACTTTTTTTTTGGATAGATAATCCCAGTACCGTACTTCTTTCTTCTTGGCCATCGAACCCCAAAACCCTCCAAACCGAACCCGTCAATCCCATCTCATTTTTCAAGCCATTGAAGCTAAACCCATCTTCTCAAAACCGCAGCCGATTCCAACCAACCCCAAAACTCTGTTTTTCTTCTTCTTCCATCCTTTTGCTCTCCCAATACCCAAGCCGTACCCCACCAACAGGAGCTCAAAGTAAAAGTAAAGAGAGATCGAGTGGTACTAAAGTCTGCCACAATCACATACAGGTAGTAGTATATTATTTTTTTTAACCTATTTATTTTCTCTTTAGTGCAGTTCTTTGGACTGTATAATATCGACTGGAGTTTTATTTTATTTTATTTATTATTATTTTTTGCATGTGTTTTGTTTTAGGTGACCGACCATACAATCGTTTAGATCTTGCAAAATTTATACCATTCGAATCATCAAACTTTGTAGTTAGTTTTTTTTTTTTGGATGAATGAAACTTTGTAGTTAGTTTGAAAGCATGGATGTGTGCAAACGGCCATTCTTCAAATCTATATTTTTTCAGTCCAATGGATTATTCCACTATTGTGGTTTAAGTGTATAGTTAATTCCTTGGGTTTGAATGGATGGAGTTGGGTCATTGATTACCATTATTTTATATTAGTTAAGATCCTTATATTCTCACGATTTCTTTATTTTCTTTTAGTTGATATACTCATTATTTTTTGTAGGCCACAATCAATAATGCATCTCCCTAAAAACTAATGGGGAGGTTCGCATACGTTATCATCGGCCTTACCATGTCTAACAAAATACGATTCCTTCTCTCTACAATATCATTTTGTTGTAGTGTACCGGGGATCGTTAATTCCCTATGGATTCATTTTTCTTCATATAACTCTTGAAATAAATCCGATAATTACTCACGACCTTATCGATACGGAGACAATGTGTCATCCCAATTGGTTATCGACTTCAACCACGAATTGTCTAAAGCAATCTAATGCTTTTGACTCGTGGGAAATGAAGTACACAATAGTATCGTGTGTAATCATCTGTAAATGTGATGAAATAAGACTCTTCATGTCTAGTCCCAACATTAATTGGTCCACAAATGTTAGAATGGACTAACTCTAATGGGATAAATGTTGTCACTGTCTTAGAGAATGATTTCCTACATGACTTACCAACCAAACAGTGCTCACACGTGGGTAATTTCACTTTGGCGAGAGGTCTCAGTAGGCATTCTTTAACCAGTCTATTCATTTTCTCTAGCCCTATGTAGCCTAGTCTAGTATGCCATCTCAATGAATTAAAAACAGTTACATCATCATTATTGGAAGTCAAATAAGAATCCAAATTATCATTACTAGAATGTTCAATATCTAGTTTAAAAAATTCATCAGAAATGTAACCACTACCATATAAAACTGAACCTAATGAAATGAAAACACAATCCCCACTGAAATTAATAGAAAAACCTAGTCTTAAGTAATTCTACTATTGCTATGAGACTCCGACGAATGTTAGATGAATAAAGTACATCATGAAGCACCAGTACGCAATTCTCTCGTATCTTCAGCAGGTACGTGCCGACTACTAATGCGTCTACACTATAACTATTCCTCATGTATACCTTCTGATTCCCTATAGGTATGCCTATAGTCCACGAACCCATTTCAATCTCATGCTTGCTTTGGAATCTACTATCCAATCAGGAGTAGGTTAAGCAATAAAGACCTCAGTGTAATTACAAACGAAGTGTCTGAACTTGTCATAGTTATAGTAGATCACTTTGGACATGTCTTTCTTTCCACCACGCTTCCCTCTACGACACTGGGTACTTTTGCCTGCTTTGGGCGCATTTCATCTATAACTCCCTGTTGAGTTGCCTTACCCTTGTGCTTGGACCTAGTTGTCTTGCGCTTCGCTGGTTCGGCTAAGACTGCAGTGCTGTTGGACCTTGCAGTTTGACGATTTGCATTCAGCTGGAGATGACGCGCTAATTCAGTGAATGTTTTAATGTTCTCATTGTGTGTTATGCTAAGCTTTATTTGTTCCCACGAGTCTAATAAGGATCACAGAACAACGAAGATCTACTGCTTATTAGTCAGGCTGTTCCCAACAGTTTTCAAATCACGTAATCTGTTGCTCATTAGTCAGGCTGTTCCCAATGGCTTTTAGATCACATATCATTTTTTTTTTATCGATAACGAAGATTTTATAAATAGAGAAGAATGTACAAAAGCAAACAAAAAGTATTCAGTTCACCAAGACGGAGAGCCAATTACAATGAAAACAAAAACATAAGCAAAAAGAGTCAACAAGACCCAAAGGAAAACAATAAAAAGAGCTACAACACAATGATGGTCTCCCAACATCTGACAAGATCCGATGAAGACACATGATGGAATTCTGGAATAACCCCACACCAAGCGGCCATAGTACCCAAAATCATATCAATAAGACGGTTCGGGTTCTTCTTCCACGAATTCTCAAAAATCCTTTTGTTTCGCTCACCCCAAATATGCCAAATGATGCAGAAAAACAACACCCTGAACATACTCCTACCTTTCTTCTCCAAAGCAGAGAAACTCCACTGATCTAAAAGATCTCTCACATGTCTCAGGGGGGCCCAAGCCAAACCAGCTTTCCTAACAAAGAAGCCCCAAACCCTAGTAGCATAATCACAAGAGAGAGAGATGGTCGACGGATTCTTCATTATGCATACACATCACACAAACCTGAGGGGGCAGGGCCATGAACTTTCTTCTCCTCTGAAGATTATCTGTAGTGTAGATACAATTAAGGAAAACAATCCACACAAATGCTTTAACTTTAAGAGGAGCTTTAGACTCCCAAAGACGAGATGTAGAGAAAGGGGTCAAAAGGTTAGGACTACGCTTCCGAATAGAACCAAAAAAAGATTTACAAGAGAAACTGCCACTGGTGTATCAAATTTCATTGATGACATCTTTCTAAGATGCTCAACTATACTCACTTGTGAGTCTCAAATTTCATCGGTAATGCACGTAGTCTGGTAGCCGAAGTACCAAAGAACACGAGTTTCAGTGTGTTCCACATTTCTTGTGCAGTCTTATAGTCTTCAAATTCACCAATCAGATCATTGTGCATGTTGCTCAACATCGTAAAATGTGCACAACGGTCTTTCTTGGCTCATGCTTGATAGGCCTTCGTGTCTTTACAGTGTTGGACAATTTTCCCTTCCTCACGATATGCTAGGCTATGGTCAAGGTTTCTAAGGTCTCTAGCTCATCTAAGATATTGGATTTTCCTATGTCATATGTCATAGTTCTTTCAACCCAATTTCTCCCCCTTTTTCAGGTCAGCTACTATGTTCTTAGATGACGTAGCACTTTATGTAAAAATTGCATAGTAATTGCATCTCATATGCTAACAACTTAATTATTTTGCACCATTATCTAGGATTAAACAGTAATGTTAATCACTATTCATCAGATCGAAAATACACTAGAACTGGAGCCATAATGTACAATCATCACCAATTCAATTATGTATTGTAGAACACTTTTAATCCATAATGTGCAAATCTGACTAGGAGATAACAAGTATATTAACCAGTCCAACCCACATGTTATTTATATTTAAACATGCATGTAATAAATCAAATCATGCCATAATACTTAAAAAACCTCACATAAGAGGATAGTTATTTAATTTAAATCTGAAAAAAATAAAAAAATAATCACAAATAGGGTAGTAATTTAATTTAAATCTGAAAAGGTAAAAAAATTAGATTTTTGTAAGGCTTCTGCTAACCGAAGTCGCTTCGGTTACTTTTCTAGAATAAAAAATTCTCCAGGTTGGGGCTTCGGTAAGTCTTCAGCTAGCTGAAGCCCTTTGGTATCTTTTTCCAAAAGTGCATTTTCTCAGTCCCAGTGTCTCGACTAACCGAGCACTACCTTCGGCTGGTTGAGGATCTACTTCGGCTAACCGAGCAACTGCCTCGTCTAACCGAGAGGCTGCCTCGGCTAACTGAACATTTGCTTCGGCTAACCGAGGGATACTATAGGCCTTCTTTAAATTCAACTTACACAAAAATCATCACTTAAAGGAGAAGATTAAAATAAAAGGACCAGGAAGTAACGGAAACTTAAATAAGAATTTAATTGAACCACATTCTTAGTAATAGAGGAAAATCAAGGCCAATGCAATAGAAGTAAATCAGCAAAAATTCTTCTCTTTTATATTTCACACACACACACTACCACCCTTATCTGATAAAAATAAAAAATAGTTAACTTCGTTCTATAAGCAATTATTAATGCAAAAAGTATTGATTCTGATGAAATAAGATGACTAAAACATATAGTTTTAGTACCAAATTTGATTATAGCACAATAACCCTTTGTTCCTTTCTCTTTTCTTATAACACTAACAGCTCCTTACATATGTTATGCTGTTGTTTGTGTGTGTGTATATGGTGAGAGAGATTGTGTGTGTGTGTGTGTGTGAGAGAGAGAGAGAGAGAGAGAGAGAGAGAGAGAGAGAGAGA
>JAUPMG010150877.1:0-11026 GCA_031762675.1 Pachysandra terminalis
TCTCCAACTTATTATTGAGTTATCTTTTAGTTTGACTTACATTCTTTTAGTTTGAATTACATGTCACTTGATTCCTATTGTTATTTATCTGTTAGTTTGAATTACATTAACTGTCAGTTTGATTAAATTACGTATAGCATCTATTTTTATAGCTTACAGTACTTGACAGCATGTAAGCTAACCCCCTCATGTAATGACTTTTAATGTGTAGGCATTTATTTTTGCATTTTTTGATGCATTTAGGTCTTAATTAGACATATTTAAAGATTGGGGTCAAAAATCCGTCAAAAACCTAAGATTTCCCCACTTTTCCCTCAAATTTCCCCACTTTTCTCCATGTCGCCGAAGCAGACTAGCGACATCGACACCGTAAAGCAGACTGGCAACATCAACACCGTAAACATTGTTCATCTCTACTAGTAGTTGCTCCCTCCAAGTGGTCCTTCATCATCCTCTTCACTTTAGGGCACACATTAAGGCAATAACTCACATTCTTGTACCCATGTGCCAGGTGTTTCTTTAATCTAGACACTACCCCCTCCCTTAATTATCTGGTGACAATAGTTGCATACTGATTTACTTTCGTCACCCTCCCATAGCGTGCCATGGTTCCAACCAATATTTGTCTTCCAACCTGCTATACCAGAATCAGCTTTCACTTCCTAAATAAGAACCAATCTTGTAACAAGCACAACAACAAGCAAAAGGAAAGTGTGAGAACATAATTCAACATCTCCTAACAAATTTCTTATTTTCAATATTTTAAATATTTTTTTTTGCATATTTTTAGCAATGTTTTACTATTTTTTATGCATAAAAATAATTATATAGTCAATTAGTGACCAATTACTCATTGAGTAATGGACCATTTACCTTTTCTAACATCTCTATTTTTAAATAATTTTACAAAAATTTACTATTTTTAAATTATAAAATAATTATATTTAATTATAACGAATTGTATTATTAATTGGTTGGGCATTAAAGTTAAAAACGGCCACTACGGTTCAACCCTTATCAAGGATTGAATCAACGGCCGAAAGGGGGATTTTTTATAAGCCTCTTCTCAAAATTACTTAACACTTGAGACAACTTTCTATTTTCGTCATATGGACAGCATGCCTATGACTAGAGTCCTGGTCGATAATGGGGTGACCGTTAATATCCTAGCTGTGAGATAGAAAGAGATTTAATCCCTACTGAAGTAATTGTTACAAAGTTTGCAGGATGGATCTCAAGCACCAAAGGAGTGCTGCTGGTTGAACTCATGATCGGCCCCAAGAAGGTCACATCTGCCTTCTTCGTAGTGGAAGCAATGTCAAGAAAAAATGCTTTGCTGGGAAGAGACTGGATACACTCTAGCTAGTGTGTACCTTCTTCACTACACCAAGTCCTCATATTCTGGAATGGAGATAAGGTGGAAATCATCTGAGCAGACGATTGACCATTCCTGGCCGGTTCAAACATGGCTGAAGCTGCTTTCTATGGAGAGCATATTGGTCCAGTCAAGTTTGTTGGGACAATTATGGATGGCCGAATACTATCACCACTATGCCCAGGCCAGCCATAACCTCTGATACTTCGGCCACTAAATTAAGTCAGAAGTGCATCATCTAAGAGGTACTTTGATGACTGACCAGACCATCTTCGATGAGAGGCCGACCGTGATCAAGACCACCGTTCAGAAGGTGCTGCTTTACATGGTTGAGAAGGGCCTCATGGAGGTAAATTCGGTTGAGAAGGCCGAATATGTTTGCGAATGCAATGAAGTCCAAGAAGATGAAATCATGCTGGCCGATCTAGAGGCTGCACCAACCAAGATGGACGATCTGAAAGTCGAGGTTCAAGACCCCTTAGTTGAGATAAACTTAGGGGATGAAGAGAACCCTTTGCTGATATTTATCTGTGATCGTCTAGATGAAGGCTACAAGTTGAAATTTGTGGTTGCTTTCAAGGAGTTCTCAGATTTGTTTGCCTGGGATTACCATGAGATGCCTGGCCTAAGCCATGTGTTGGTTGAGTACAGGCTTCCAATTAAGGCAGACTTTAGGCCTTTCAAATAGCCACCAAGAAGAATGACGACCGAAGTAATGGCCAAAGATCAAAGAGGTCGAACAACTTCTCAGAGCAAAATTCATCCGATCGATTAGATAAGCTGAATGGCATCTAATGTGGTACCGGTTATGAAGAAGAATGGGAAGTTGAGGGTGTACATCGACTTCAGGAACCTCAACACTGCCACACACAAGGAGTGCATGATGCCAGTAGTTAATCTATTGGTTGATCCAACGGCCGACCATGAAATGCTATCATTCATGGACGACCATTCTGGCTATAATCAGATCCACATAGCTGAAGAAGATGTGATCAAGACCGCCTTCAGATGCCCAGGTGCTATAGGCACTTTTTCTTAGACGGTCATGCCTTTCAGCCGGAAGAACTCCAGTGGCCCGGTGCATCCTATCAGAGAACCATGAACACCATATTCCATGACATGATAGGGAGATTCCTCGAAATCTATATTGATGATCTGGTGATCAAATCAAAGATGAACGAAGAACACTTGGCCAACTTAAGGAGCATATTTGAAAGAGTAAGGAGTCATCAGCTGAAGATGAATCCCCTCAAATGTGCCTTTGCGGTGTTGGTGGGTAACATCTTGGGATTTTTAGTGCACTGGAGAGGCATAAAGTGATCATTGAAGCTAAGACACCCGAGAACAAGAAGCAGCTGCAAAGGCTCATCGGCCAAGTGAATTTTCTAAGGCTATTTATCTCTAACTTCGCTGGAAAGATTAGTACCTTTATTCCCCTACTCAAACTCAAGGATGGCCAGAAATTCAAGTGGGAACCTGAGCATCAACATGCTTTCGACCAACTGAAGGAGTATCTGAGAAAACCACTAGTATTGATGCCACTAATCAAAGAACGACCACTGAAGTTATATATTTTGGCCGCTCAATTGTCAATCGGAGTGTTATTAGCCCAAGAGAATCACCAAAGACTCGAGTAGTCAATGTATTATCTTAGTAGGGTCTTGCAGTTGACTGAAACTCGGTATTCAGCCATTGAAAAGTTATGCCTTACATTGTATTACACAGTAACTAAGTTGAGGCACTATCTGATCAATGCATTGGTCATGTTAATTGCTTAAACTAATGTGGTTAAATACATGCTCAGCAAACCCTTTCTTGAAAGGGAGAATAGGCAATTGGATGCTTGGACTCTTTGAGTTTAGTCTACATTTCGTCCCTCAAAGGGTTGTTAAAGGCCAAGCAGTGGCCGATTCCTTGGCCAATCATCCAATGGATGATTTAACGGCCGAGAATTCAGATGAATTTGACATGTACACCATTGACATAGCACCTTGGGCTCTGACCTTTAATGTGTCTAGGACTGATTGAGCCTCTGGGGCTGGAATTATCATTGTCCCCCCAAGGGTGAAAGGCATGAGTATGTCTTTCAGCTAGAGTATCCTTGCACCAATAATCAGGCAGAATATGAAGCTTTGATAATTGTCTTGGAGATCCTAATTGAGTTGGGTGTAAGGATTGTAATGATCAAAAGAGACTCACAGCTCGTGATCTACCAATTGACCAGCAAATACAAGTGCTTGAACTGGCATATAGCACCATTTTATGCCATAATCGGTCAACGTGTGGAAGATTTCAATGTTGTGATCCTCCAGTATTGTCCAAGGACTCTGAATGAGGAGGCCAATGAAATGGCCCAAATTACTTTAGGTTTAAGGAAGGTCGAGGGAGTGACTTCTCAGATTTTGGCCGTTGAAAAATGGTCACTCCTTTCGGTGTCTAAGAGAAGAAATACTCTAGACATTTTTGTAGTAGAGATAAGTAGTTATGATTGGAGGTATCCTCTCATTAGTTACTTACATAATCCTGACCAAAGATGTGACCAAAGAACACGGTCGATGGCCAGGAACTATGTGCTCTATGTGGGGGAATTATACCAAAAGGGGGCCGATGAGTTACCATCGAGATGCTGTGGTAAAGAAGAGGCCATGAGGGTCATGGCCGAAGTACATGAAGGCACATGTGGGGTTCATCAGGCTGGCATAAAGATAAGATAGCTCATTAGAAAGCGTGGATACTACTGGCCAACTATCATGGAAAATTGCAACCAATTTGCAAAGGAGTGCTAACCATGTCAACAACATGCTCCAATACAACATGCTCCGGCCGTTAACATGTTACCGATTGTCAAACCATGGCTATTTTGAGGTTGGGCCATGGATCTGATAGAAAAAGTCAATCCCATTTCCTATAATCTTCATGGATTTGTGATAGTGGCCACCGATTATTTCATAGAGGCATGGCCGATGAAGGAGGTCGAACAAACCGATGTCATCAGGTTCATCAAGGAGCAAATAATCCACATGTATGGAATTCCTGAGACCATTACGGCCGATATGGGCTCTGTCTTCACTGAGGGGCAGGTATTCCAATTTGCGGCCAAATATGGATTCAAGATAGTCAAATCCACACCATATTATGCTAAGGTCAACGGCCAGATAGAGTCCACAAACAAAGTCCTCAAGAATGTCATCCGTAAGATGATCGATGACAAGCCACGGTCATGGCATAAGATCATGTCAGAGGTACTGTGGGCTTATCAAGCATCCTACAAGACGAGCATAGGGACAACTCCCTTGCCTTGACTTTCGGCCATGATGCAGTCCTAGCAGTGGAGGTATTGATTGCTTCGCTAAGGGTGGCTCTGCAACATAAGTTCACTCCAGCTAAATTTACAGAGACAATGCTGGTCAAACTAGAAGAACTAGTCCACAATCGGCTGAAGGCTTTTGATAACCTACAAGTCAAGAAAAGGAAGGTGTCCAGGGCCTACAACGGTAAAGCACAGGGCCTTTACAGAGGGTGACCTAGTATGGAAGACCATAATTCCTATAAAAAAGGACCTATGTATGGAAAATGATCTCCACCTTGGGAAGGCCCCTTTCAAACTGAGCCGATACTTCCAGGTGGGTCCTATGCGATTTTTAACATACAACGGCCAAGTGATCAAAAGACCATTAATGGCCGTTTCCTTAAGAAGTATTTTCCCATTATGTGAGAAGCAAGAAATAAGTCACAATCGACCTTACATGGATAAAGTTCTGTTGAGGAAATTGCTTACGGCCGTATAAACTATGAGTTTATGCATTTGAAGTTTTATACTAATGTAAAAACGACCATTGATAACAGATAACATAGCAAAAAACAAAGGTTGATAACAAGCTCTCAACATTTTATTTATAAAAACGGCCAACGGCTTGAATTACAAGAAATGGGCATGACGGCCAATGGCTTGAATCACAACATTCTATTGTGTAAACCACTTGGCCCAAAAGTCTTGGAAATCCCCATAACGAGCTCGAACCTTGGCTATGTCAACGGCCAAGCCTTCATTTTTCTCATTCTCCATTGCAGGCACTTGGGGGTTGGATTCTTTTACCAGCCGAACCATCTTCGGTAGGCTCAATTGGATGCCTTTGTTTATGTCCTCGCTCCTCGAGATGCTCCTTGGCCTTGGTCTTTTCCAGTTGTTGAGCCATCCAGTTACCTCTTTATTTCAGTAACTCTGCAATCTGGACATTGACTGTTACCATGGAGGAGTGGATGGTGGCCAACTCCCGTTCGAGCTTGGCAATCTCGACTTTCTGGGCAAGGTACTTCTCTCGTTGGACGACTGAGTCATGTGAAAAGGCGTTGGTTGATTGGAAGAAGCTGATTCCCTTGATGCGCTTTTTGCTCCACTCGTAGGAGGCAACGAAGTCTAACATTTGACTAAAGTCTTCTCTGAACGTGTGGGTGACTTCAGTCATAGGCACATTAGCGTTGATGAAGTCCATCAAGAAGTTGGACTCTGCCACGTGTTGGCCAGCCATAGTTTCTTCCAGACCAAGCCGACCCAGCTCCCTGAGCCTTGTTTCGCTTTCAAAATTTCTTGTAAATGAAGAGGAGGACTGGCTGGTGGAGGCACGACTAATCGGCCACCAATAATGTACTCCATTTGGGACAACCATTCTTCAAACTTGTCTTCCGACATCTCAGTAGGGGAGGGGACATCCATGTCTAGCTTCTTCTCAGTCGTGTCCACAGCGGCCTCCGGAACAGTCTGCAATGTGAGCGGAATGGTAGGAGTCTCAACGGCCAAGGGAGAAGTCTCTCCCGAGAGATCAATTGACCGATCAGATGTATGGCCCTCGTCAGATGTGGTAGTAGCATCAGACAGGGGAGGAAAAATCGATCGATCCTCCTCTTCTTTTTCCTTCTCTTCTCTCTTCTCTTCCTTCTCTTTTTTCTTCTCTTCTTCCTTCTTCTCAGTCTTCTCTCCTTTTGTTCTTCTTGGTCCTTCTATGGACCTGCAACCTCTTCCTTTTCTTCGGTCATCTTCTCTTCTTTTTTCTCTCGTCTTCTCTTCTTGTCCATTCACAGCTACTTCTCCTTTGCCTCCTCAATTTTCTGCCTATTGGCAGCTTCTTCTTTGATGTCGTCCTCCAACTGTGACAAGTCGATTATTGGAAGAGTGGGGAGAGCCTTTGGCTCAAACAGTCGTTGTCCCTTGTCATCACCCTCTTCATAGAGGTTGTTGGAGCCACGAACAGCCGAGAGGGAGGTGGAGTTTGCAAGTGCACCTCGGCCGACGTGAAGCATGTCTTCATTGGCACGGCCGGAATAGCTGCAACTGCAAAAAACAAAAGAAAAAAGCATTGTTAGAAACAGATAGAGTAAAAACAGAATTACAAAGAAGAGAAATACTAAAAAAAAGAAATGTAGGAGGGCACCAGCTATGGCTATGCCGACCAAAGGTGAAGTCATGACCCGAACGAAAAGCTTGGCCAATTGGGCTAAAAGCCCAATCTGATTGGCTGGTCCAGAAGCCACAATTATTAAGGGATCGGCCATGGCTAACCTGGTCTTTGGCCAAGGAGCAGGGTCCTTAAGAGCAGAGAAGAAGACCTCCGTGCATCCAGTCCTCTAATCACTCAGTTTGTTGAAGAGATTGCCTCCTTTGATAGGCCAACATGAGTAACTGATTTTGTATGTCGGCTGGGAGAGTGGGATTTCACTTTACTCCGTAGAATTGTTCGAACTTCCTAATGGATTCAGCATCACGACTTATACCTAGGAGGGGAGTCAGCTTCCTCATGACTTATCTTCTTGGATGGGCGAGCAGCAGATTGGTGCAAGTCTTCCTTGGTCTTACCCTTCTTCACGGGAGCAGCAGCAAGAACAATGGCCGTTGAGGCGGCCACAGCAACAACAAGTAACTTGGAGGCTGATTTCTAGGGGGCCTCTGCTAGCTGTAATTGTTCAATGATGGCGATGCAGGGCAAATAATGAATTTGGCCATATAGTTTTCCTACCACTTCTTGAAGGATGGCAAGCAGGCTGGCCTATAGGGAGGAACAGGCATGATAAAGTCCTCTGGTACCATAGAAAAATAGTGGTTGGTCCCCCTCAGGACATCAATCGATGTTGTGATTATTATCTGATAAGGAGGGTCATTCAAGCTGAAGAACGCTGGGATTGACTTTCCTTGGGTCAAGCTAAATTGGCGTGTGAGGAGTGTAGGCATGTAGACCTCTAGCCCGCATTTTAGGTTCCGATCGGAGCCATCGATCGATCCTCCGAAGTGGAGGTTCCTGCTTACCAAATAAGCAGCCCAGAAGGCATTGCAATGCTCGGCCAACTCAGAACCATCATCCTTGGCCGAGAGGTCACCCTTAGGCAACCAATCTTCATGCGTGACCAAAGCACTAAAAGGAAAGAAAATTGCATCTGGACGATCAACGGTCAGGGACAGAAAATATTGGAGACACTTTCCAAAAGTCTTGTTAAAAAAGGAGGCATTCAGCCACTATTGGCCGAAGAACTTCAAGCCTGGGACATTACAGACTGTAGACTAGGCAAATTTGGCCGGAAAGTACTCGTACAACCAAAATTGGAGGATCCACAGAGGACCCCCTGCCACACCGAGATCTTTGGCTACTAAGTCATGGAGACTTCGGTAAAGGTGGGACTAAATAAAAGGGGCCAGTGCAAGTTTTTAGCCAGAGGCCAAGGCGACTACAAGCCTTACATTCTCCTTGGTCATCTGACCAGAGGAGATGCGGAAGATGCTCCTGCTGAGAAGCATCAAGATGAAGGAGCAATGCTCCTGAAACAAGTAGTCTATGGTTCTCATTTCCTTCCCTATGAAAACTTCGTAGGAGATATGGACGTTCCGACTAGTGAAGAGGCCAAGTTCGGCCTCCATTATAGCATTGACCGATTCTCCAATTAGAGAGAGACCGGTTGTCACATCCCAAAACCTTGGAGATCTCAATGGAGTCCCTATGAGTTTTGAAATATGACTTTCACCCCATTCCACAAGGGAGTGGTAGTCCATACATAGCCAAACCATAGAATATGAGTAAAAATTCTAGAATAATATAACTAAAATAAAATTAATTAAAATCTGTCCATTACATTCAAACCACTAAACTAACTAATCCATAATCTCATGCTTTAAATCAAATCCTTATCATCTACTAAACATATAGCCTAACTAATGCTGAAAGCAAACTAATGCATAGCAACCAATAAGTCCTACTAAAAAAACTAAGATAATCCCTAATCCATGCTCTCGTAAAAACCAGTAGCTTCGTCGTAAGCTTGTCTTCCGTCTTGATCATGTAGTGACCCAGATTTAATAGCTAATTAATAATTAAGTAATTTAACCATTCTAATTATTCATGTTCTGAGTTATATATAGGTTTCCATTAGATTTTTCGTAAGTCTTCTATTGGGAAATTTTGAGTTTATGAATTCTTAATGAACTCCATATCTGAAATTCTGCAAATACTATTTTAACGGTTTGATTATGATTGACATGTTTTGCGTTGATATATGAATTTATTATTATGTTTTTGTTTACCAAAACGATGTAGGAAATATTTAGAAGTGTTCAGAGCACATTCCATGTGGGTTTGGTTGATGAAACTCCCAAATTTCCCCGAAAATATGCAGGTTCGGAATTCTATGCTGAACCGACCTACTGGCTTGCGATTAAATTTAGACCATGCTATCATTCGAATGTAGATGATTCCATTAATGATGACGTTGTAGGTATAGTTCTTATCTTTCCAACGGGACCAAGATCACCTCCATTGGACCTATATTGAAGGAGTTATGGTCATTTTAATGGAACGTCCTCGGTGCTGAAATTCTGGATTGCGTGCGATCGAGTGCAAATGTCACTCGAGCGCAAATGGTGATCGATCACAAATGTCGATCAGGCGACTAATGCAATCAAGCGCAAACGTTGATCGATCGGAATGGACTTAATCTAATGGGCTTATGGGCTAATGTCGGGGTTAAGTGGTATTAGATGAAACTTTGAAGGAATATAGTGTAATTAACAAAACTAAAACTTAATAGAATTAGAAGTAGACGATTTAAACCATTAGATTAATCTCGATTAAAAGTTATTAGTTCTTCTAGAAGGATTCTAATTTAAACTTGAAGGGAATTGGAGATCCTAATTAGATTTGGATTGAGATAAATAATTAAGATTGGTTATGACTAGATTAGAATTTTCTAATTGGGTGAGGATATGTAAAGATAAGGTTTCTAACTAATTTGGGAATAGGAGAGATCGTGTATAGCAAGAAATAAGAGGGATTAAGGCTTTGGCTAAGAGAAAATGAGAGAGAAAACGTGGGTGGTAGCTGGGATTGAGATTGAAGAAGAGAAAGAAGAAACTGAAAAGAAAAACAAAGTAGGATCAAGAAATTATAACGGTAAGTTGTAAAATCTGTATATTTCTCTTGGGTTTTGTTTGAGATCATTAAAGTATAATATTATGTTTAATATTTATATCGTTTGATACTATTTGATCATGTCCAGATCTGAATCCATGTTAGAATTGCATCTCGTTCTCTTATGATCTATTGTGTTATGTTTATTACATTACATTTATTTGATAAAACTAAATAAGCATGTATATGTTAATCAGCGATTAGATGTGATTATCATGTTATACATATATTTTAATATGGTAAATTAAGTATAATATAAAAATTATGATGATTATGGACTCTAAAAAATGAATGAAGATAGAAATCGGATACCAGAGTTGGAACCACAAACCCAGAAAAATACAAAGAACTGTACAGGTTTGAATCATTGACATCTGGACCTATTAAAATATTTTTTATATTTTATTATGCTTCACCTGTTTGTTAGGAACAAAACCCAACCGGTTTGCACTGATTTCATGAATAATTGATCAAGTCATGATTTATTTACTGAACCCGTGTCAATGCCAGAAACCTAGAAAACAGAACCTGTAAATGTTTGTGTTTATCGAGTAAATGACCGATTCTAATAATTTTATATATTTTATGTGATATGTTTCCTATATTCTACTTTCAGTAGATTTTAACAAAACAAGTTAGAGGTCATGCCGATACGGAATTAGGAAGTTATGACCAAACCACTCACTGTTCGTCCAAGCTGAAAAACCCAGAAAAGTGACATAGACTAATTTTCAAAATTATTTGGAATTGAACTGTTTAACTCGAAGACTTGACCACTTAATTTGGGATTTTAAATTTCATATAATTGAAGGTTGTAATATGAGTATGGATTTCTTGATTGTTGTGCTAGCATGTGAATATTATACTTGCTGTTTTGGAAAGGAATCTTGTGATGGTTTACAACAGATTGTTCTTGTGTATGGGCGCACGGATAGCTTCCGAAGGATCCTATCACCGGAATTCCAGTTGGTTGGAATATATTGGATTGGAAATATGAAAGTTGTTGTTATGGGTAATCTTCTTTGATGAAATACCTCCCTAGGTGTTAATCCCTAAATGTACGTGGGTAAACGTCCTCTTTGTAGGCCTCCCTGGGCGTTAATCCCTAAATGTAGGGAAACAGCTTTGGGAATTGAGCCCGGTAGGTTGCGAATCCTACAAAACCATGTTGTACACGTGGGATGAATGATGTGGAGACATATTG
>JAUPMG010150888.1:0-11026 GCA_031762675.1 Pachysandra terminalis
ATTCTATTTTCTCTTAATTTAGATTTAATTTAGATTTTAATTTAGTTTAATTTTAGATTTAATTAGTTTAATCAAATTTGATATTTCCTGCTAATTAGAAATAATTTAATTAATTTAATAAATTTTCTCCATTCAGTCCTTGAGGTTCGACACCCTCAAAATAGCCCTATCTACAAGGATTCGTACTATTGCGAGTGGTTAATTATTATTGACACACATCACATACCAAGTAGCTCGTAGGACTAATTCACCAACTTGGAAACTCCTTGGCCTGACTAGATTGTTGTAGGCCTGAGTAATGATCTGATGGTAGTGTAGGTTGCTTTCCAAAGCCTTCTGCATTCGCTCATCCAAATTGTCCAACTCTTGAGCTCGTAGGATGGCAAAATCTCTGAAATCAAACTCCACATTACTAACATGTAAGATCCTTGCGGAGGCAACTTGTAGCTCCACCGGAAGAAGAGCTTCTACTCCAAGTACAAGGGAGAATGGAGTAACATTCGTGACTTGGTGCTTACTCACTCTGTATGCCCACAACGCTTGAGGTAGAGACTCATTCCATCTTGTCGGTTGGTCATACACCAATTTGCTCAGAATCCTGATCAGGGTCTTGTTGGTGGCCTCAGCTTGACCATTCCCTTGAGGGAAGTAAGGAGTAGCCTTGTTATGGATGATCCGGTAGTGCACTGTGATTTCTCTGACTGGCCTGTTGATGAAGGAAGTCACATTGTCTGTGATGATTTTCTGAGGTGGACCAAAACGTAGGACAATGTTGTCCTTAATGAACTGGGCCACCGAAGCACCGTTGTCCCTTCTCAAAGAAACAGCTTCTACCCACTTTGTGAAAAACTCCGTGACTACCAAGATCCAAGAATGCCCACGCCGACTCCTAGCATTGATAGGTCTAATCAAATCCAGACCCCAAGTATGAAAGGGCCATGGAGTAATGATTGGCTGCATTTCCTTAGAAGGTTTACGGGGGATGCCATCTTGAATCTGGTACTTTACGCATTTCTTCACAAAGTCTGCTGCATCTGCCTCCATGGCAGGCCAGTAGTAGCCTATGTCTTGGAGTTGCTTGTACAGTTTCTTCTTTCTTTGATGTGGTCCAGATGTGCCGCCGTGGACCTCTCGAAGGGCAATGAAGATCTCTTGGATACACAAGCAACGCAGAGGGGTTTCATTGAAGCTCTTCCGGAATAGTTGTCCTTCCTCCAAGTAAAATCGAGGGACCTTCTATTTGAGTTGAAGAGCTTCAAACCTGTCCGTAGGCAGGACTCCGTCTCGCAAGAACTTGAGGTAAGGCTCCCTCCAGTCTTTATACTCGTGGACATGAAGGCTTCAGCAGAATCAGGTGGCTCCTGACATTTAGAACAGAAGAGCTGCAACCTGGCAGCTTCAAACGCCATGGAGAGCCAGTATACTCTTGATCTCTGAAGTCTTCTGTAGAGGGCTTTAGAGTCTGGCAGTCCGCAGGTGTCATCATGCATAGTTTGCATCTTCTCTTTGGCTTCCTCCGGCCCAATACATCTGAAGAGAGCGCCACTAACTCATTTGTAATAGAGAACTTTCCCTTGCCTGCTGAAGTTCACTAGGATCTTCAAATGAGTAGTGGGAGTCCGGTGAGGGAGATTTTTCAGGTCGCAAACGATCTGGTACCTCCAATCTCCTTCTGGAATGGGTTCTTCATCTTCTTGAAGGATCTGAGTGGAGAGAGTAGTCCTTCGAATGACTTCTAGTGTAGTTGCTTTAAACTTGAACTGGAGTCTGCTTCCCAAAGTGGCTAAGGCGTCCGTGTGCTTGTTCTTATTCCTCATGGTGTGAGTCAGAGAATAGCTGGAGAGTCTTCGGAGGAGGGCTTGTATAGCCGTCCTGTAGGGCACAAGGTCCGGCTCCTTAACTGCAAATTCTTCGTTGATCCGGGATACAACCAAGGAAGAATCCCCCGAGATGTGAATGCTTTGGACATTTAGCTGGCGTGCTAATGAGAGACTAAGCAGCAAGGCTTCATACTCCGCTTTGTTGTTTGTACACGGGAAATCCAGCTTGAATGAGAAGGAGAAATGCTCTCTATTGGGGGAAATCAACTCAATTCCCGTTCCACCTCCTTGTGAATTGGAGGATCCGTCGAATTTCATCTGCCATTCCTCCTCCGAAACAGCAGATACTTCACTAATGATGTTTGTGGAATACCCATATTAGCTTTAATCAAGATGAGCCCGTCTAAGACACTAGTGGGGAATCCTGTATCAACAAAGGTAGCCTACTTCTCGTCTCGGAGACCCAGTTCATTTTCTCCGGCAGTTTTGAAGGTATTTCCGGAGACCAATTCACCGGATGGTTATTGCCCATTTCGAAGTTTTATTTGTTGGATCCCTGTGTTTAATTATGTCTCTGTATGGCACAGCCAGATATAGCTGCTCCTGGTGTTAATATATTAGCAGCAACTTCTCCTTTCAACCCCGCGATGGACGGTGGATTCGCCTTTCTCTCGGGAACATCCATGGCAGCTCCTCATGTTTCAGGCATTGTGGCACTGCTCAAATCATTGCATCCTGATTGGTCTCCGGCTGCTCTTAGATCAGCACTTATCACAACAGGTACATCTATTGTATAATTCTTGTTATAGTTTCAGCCATCTTGAAGTAGTTTTAATACAAAAACATCTGATCAGGCATTAATTCAAATAATCAATTTTGCAGCATGGACGACTGATCCTTCAGGAGAGCCTACATTTTCCCAGGAATCGACTCGGTAGCTTGCTGATCCATTCGACTTTGGAGGGGGTATTGTAAACCCAAAGAGTGGAGCAGAGTCAGGTCTCATCTATGACATGGAGACCATCGACTATGTTCGGTATCTCTGTGCCATGGGCTACAACAGCTCTGCCATCGCTCAACTTACAGAAAACCCCATAACCTGTCCTAGTGAAAAGCCCTCCATTCTAGACGTAAACCTCCCTTCCATAACCATCCCAAACCTCAGAACCACCACGACGCTCACCAGAACGGTCACAAATGTCGGATCCACCAACACCATATACAATGCTGTGATCCAGCCTCCAATTGGGGTGATTGTAGCAGTAAAACCTGATGTGTTGATCTTCAACTCTACAACCAAGATGATCTCCTTCACTGTTACCATCTCATCAACCCACCGGGTAAACACAGGGTACTGCTTCGGGAGCTTGAGTTGGACAGATGGGGTTCACACAGTGAAGACTCCCATATCAGTGAGAACTCAGATCATACAATCTTACTTTGATGATAGTTGAGAATTGGTTTTCTACGTGGATCCTACAATCTTACTCTAATTTCTTTGATCCGATTGACTGTAAAAGATTGGGTAAACCGAGTGCAGAAGATTGCTGCTTTGCAATCCATTTCATTTTGGGTTTCCTATGTTGGGCCTTATTCCTGTAAGTCAGCGTGAGTAGCCCATAGAGATCCGTGAGGTAGCCCACGTATCAAGAATGAAAAGACCGAAATTCACTTTCTGGGTTGGGCCAGCTGAACTGGAAATTGGGCCACAATTGAGCTGAACTTTGCCAACCATGTTTGTTTTGTCAGGGTTTTGCACCTTAATAATACAATCAGACCCAAACGATCCGGAAGTCCATACTGATGTGGGTCCGTGTTAGGCCCACAACATCAGTGTTATTGGGTCTCACCTTTATTCGAATGATGTGGCATATGCATGTGTATCTTTTAAGTGTATATACACATTCTAAAATTATGCCACGTAGAACATGTGGCACAATAAAAGAGCTATGTGTACAAGAGCTACCGTGTTATTAAATATATTGAATCATTACTTAAGCAGTTAATTGCCGCCTTTTCGCATTCACAGGCAGCTAGCACAACGGTTGGAGGTGATTAGACATTAAAAACAACTTTTCGAAATATGTCAGAAGTATCTGACCGTTTATCATCTGCAAGGGAAACTTCCTTTAGAAGTAGATTTGGCCACGCGGCATTAATCTAACAGATGATAATTCATAAGCTATGCCAGGTGTCAATAATCTAATGACACTGCTTGGGTTGCCTCCGATAGGGTCAGAATTAAAGAAAACCTGTATTTCTTAGAAGGAAGAGCATGGTTTCCTCCGAAGTACAAGAATCTGGAAGTGCTACCCCTAATGTATCATTTATATGTTCAATTAATTGAATAAAGCATCGAAGTCATCTTTTCTCATTTCTAAAGAATGACTTCGAACCATTTTGACTTTATTACACGTTTTGAAATAATTGAAGGGTGTTATGTGATTATACGTATGCGTGTTCCTGCCGGAGTACAGGGAGAGAAGTACGTTACTTTTAATAAACAAAATAAGTATGCCCATTGCTTGAGTAAGACTCGAAGCCATGTCTTCCTATTCCCAAGAAGACAGCTTCAGGTTGCTTTATAGCTTTATCATGAATACTGAAAATTATATGATTACATATGAAGCATTCATTCATCCGGAGTGCAGATATGGGAGTATGCTACTCCCAATAAATAAATCCAATGATAATAGTCAAATAACATGTTGAAGTCTCATTCGAAGTCTCATTTTCTTACTGCTAAGAAGAAACTTCAAAGGATAATGTGTTTAAACATTTTCAAGGAAACCGTTCCGTCTGAAGGACGGAAATAATGATGTATTGTTCCTGATAAACTTCTCAGATGAATAAATCTCCAAGATAAAGTTCGAAGTCTTATCTTTTTATGCTTAAAAGAAGACTTCGAATGACAAACTAACTTTATTATACACTTCAAAGGATATCCCATAGGGGGATAGGGGAAGACCTTCGAGTGCGTATTTTGGAATCCTTTGACTCAGAAGTCATGTCCACATACTTCAGAAGACTATTTGATATGATATGTAACAGGAATTACAAAGAAGACAATTTTCTTTCTTTTTTGTTGAACTCAGAAAGAGACGGTGAATTCAGAAGGCTAGCTGCCTTCAGATGATTCAAAGAATAACTACCTTCAAATGGTACACTATGTGAAAGCTGAATATTATCTAAAGGTAAATTTGCACTCTAAAGATTAGTTATTCTTAGAGGTATGAATGTTGAAAGGAAAGTAACTTTCCTTACAATAGTAGATGGTCTGTCTCATTTAAAAGACAAAGATGGGGGCTTCAAATTTCCCAACACACTTTCAAAATTTATTTTTAAACTTCGAAGTCATCTTTATTTCCTCTCAGGAATTGACTTCGAATGTTATTTCACACAACTTATGTTTGTTTTAAATGTCATTCCCAAGTAGTTTTACTTTGAATGACATTTCACTTGATTTAGAAGAAACCTTAGAGAAGGTATTTCGCTATTTTTAAACTTCGAAGTCATCTTTATTTCCTCTTAGGAATTGACTTCGAATGTTATTTCACACGATTTATGTCTGTTTTAAATGTCATTCCCAAGTAGCTTTACTTTGAATGACATTTCACTTGATTTAGAAGAAACCTTAGGGAAGGTATTTCGCCATTTTAAACTTCGAAGTCACCATTATTTCCTCCCAGGAATTGACTTTGAATGTTATTTTACGCAACTTACATCTCTCTCAAGATTATTCTAAGTTAGCTTTACTTCGAATGACATTACACTCGCTTCAAAGAAAATCCTTAGGAAAAATACTTTGAAGGCATGTTGTTTACTTCCTAGAAGTTATCTCTGAATGAAATATATGTACTTCGGGACTTTCTTGCTTTAAAGAAGTTCTAAGGAAAGACATATGTACTTCTGGCTTTGTTAAAGGCATTCGAATTGACTGTGTAAGCTCTGAACTTTGAAAAGACTTGGATAGCTCTTCCTTGTAGAGACTATTGATCATGAAAACGAATTACTTATGAGAAATCTAACTTTGAAATCTCCATATTGGTAATTCGAGAATACACTGATCACCTTGTAGTATTTAGTTATTTTTAGCATTCGAAGGAATACAGCCGTCAATAATGAATCCTTCACACGAAGTCCAGAATAGGATATGACATTCAATGGACTTCTTTACTTCTAATAATTGGAATAGATTCTTCTCAGCACGTGATAAAACCTCAGCTACTTATAATATCTACTTTCTAACTTATCTAAAATAAGGTTTTGTCTTATTTAGTATGACGGTAAAGAATGGAACGTTGTCTTCAAATCTTTGTGCATGTTACACGTGTCATACAAGTCTTGCTCCCCAAGTTCTAAAGCAACCTATCACATATCAAGTTCACGAATTCTGAAATGACTCATCCTCTGTCTTCTAGAATGACTTAGACGCATTGAAGTCCACGTAGTCATTAAGATATACTTCTTTGCATGAAGATATTTTGAAATGCCTCTTTGGACGCCTATTCGAATGACATTTGTCATGTTCCAAGAGGCTACTTCTACTATAAATAGGATTGAATCTCCTCTAATGGAGGGGGATCAAGAATTTGGAGATTAAATAAGGAGAAAACTCTGCAGAAAATTCAGTTTTGAAAGGATAGCAGGAGTTTTAGACATTGAAAGAGGAAGGAGAGTTATTGATGTTTGAGTACACAATACGGGATCTTGAGTCATTCAATTCCTGAGGTTTCTTGGTATGTGATGTGCATCCTGTCTCGTATTGAATATCTCAATACTCCCTTTCCTTGTTCCTTTCTTTGTTTTTTCTTTGTTTTGTCTACAAGTGATATTTGTGAAAAAAACGCCTCTGGTAGAATAGCTGTGCGATGGTTTAGGCTATTTTGGGACAAGCTCCGTGCTTTTATCTCCGGTTGTGTTCTTGTATTGGTGGATATTCTGTATTATCAATAAAGATCTTTGTTTTTATTATCCAATACAAAACACGCATCAACAATACTACGGTCGTTGTATAAGAGAGTTTTTGCTAAATGAATTAGTTTTGCCTAATCGACCTCTACAAACTTCCTTACGTCATCCATACCCAGTGCACTAAGTGGTGCGTCCCGTTGTCCTCTTCCTCCTCTCCTTCATCATGCATGCTTGGACCCCTGTTCATTTTTTCTTCAGCCATTATTTGAGTGCTTTCTTCAATCACAAGTTAAAGGGAGCAGAAAGTCCCACTAAAGAGAGAGGGGCAATAATAAGAAAAAGTAAAAGGGTAATGGAGATTGTAGGGTGAGGAGCATCCTTTCTAAAGGTCGTTACAATGACAACCGATGACCGGACCCTTTTCTCACGACTCACGGCCAATCACCGTTCATCCTTAGTAGGCCATATCTCTTGGGCAATTCTCAGAGCTTTGCCTCCTCTACGTATCTGCTCAGGTTCGACAAAGATTTGTAAAATAAAGCTCCCAACTTGTTTTCATAAGCTGAGGAGAAGAAAGATAAAAGGAGTGATCCAACTTCCACCGTATCTTTCTACGCACAATTGTCGATCGTGCTGTTCTGTAATGGGTATCACAGGAATCATCAAGCTGAAGCTTCCTTCCACTTACTTGCCCTGTCTAGGATCAAATATATTCTGGGGCTTCTTACCTTTTCCACCGATTGATGGACAGCAACAAGAGCCTGACATAAAGAGATGTTCCACTTTCTCCCATTTCTATAAGATTCTTATCCGTTTGAGAGCTGCAATATCAACAGAAGCTCAAATATCAGTCTTCACTGTGCTTCACTTAGATGACATAGCCTTGTAATTTGTAAGTAAAAGGACTCGAAAAAACAAAGCCTTTCGATCCTTCTGCAGTTGGCTGGCTGATTGGAGAATGCCGACAAAACACCACTCGCTCGGCATCCTTGCTCTCTTTGTCCTATATCACCATCTTCACACCTCAGTCACAGTTGTCGAAGCTACAGGCAATGTGAGTATTCCCCTGCTACTTCTGTTTGGGCTCTGCCATTCTGTGTTGATAATCATTTGATGGAATATATAGTAATCAGAAAAATTATTGATTTCAGGTGTACATTGTGTACATGGGAGAGAAGTCACACGAGGATCCGGCAACTATCACAAAGTCTCACCGTGAAATGCTATCCACCTTGCTCCAAAGGTACCAAAGTTCGAACCTTGTTGCTTTCGTTATCAATGAAGAAGATTCATCATGACAAGTATCGTAACAAATTAATGTCATTCGGAATTTTGATTGAAGCAAGGAAGCTACCAAGAGTTCACTTCTGTACAGCTATAAGCATGGCTTCTCTGGGTTTGCCGCTAGAATGACGCAATCTCAGGCAGAACAGATTGCAGGTAACTTCCGATAAACAAATGTAGTACCATGTACAATCCCACGCTATACGTGCATTCAATGAATATTCAACAAGAATTTCAGGCTTCCCTGGTGTTGTCCAAGTTAGTCCTAATCGCATTCACAAGCTCCATACCACCCGAAGCTGGGATTTCCTTGGGCTCCATTCTTATCCCCCAAGGAATCTTCTATCAGATAGCAATATGGGCGACAGAACCATCATTGGTTTGATAGATTCAGGTAATATCTGATCTGATAAATCTCCCAGCTATTCCATTCAAATATATGGAGAAACTTCTGCAACGTTCAGAATTGTGCAGGAATCTGGCCAGAGTTGGAAAGCTTTAACGACGAAAACATGGGTCCTGTTCCATCGCATTGGAAAGGAAGTTGCCAACATGGAGAGCGCTTCAACTCCGCCAGCTGCAACAAGAAACTGATAGGAGCCCGCTGGTTTGTAAAAGGAGCCATTGCTGAAAGCAAGGAGCCTATCAACACAACCAGAACTGGGGAGTTTTTATCCTCACGGGATGGGATGGGTCATGGCACCCATACAGCTTCCACAGCAGCGGGCCGGTTTGTGAAGAAGGCAAGCTATAGAGGGCTAGCTTCAGGTGTAGCCAGAGGAGGTGCACCTCTTGCTAGGATAGCAATTTACAAGGCTTGTTGGGCCCTTGGAAATGGAGGATGCTCAGATGCAGATCTCCTAAAAGCATTTGACAAGGCCATACACGATGGAGTTGACATTCTATCTGTGTCGCTTGGCATACGTGTTCCTCTCTTCACCTATATTGATCATCGTGATGCAATTTCCATAGGATCTTTCCACGCAATGCAAAAGGGGATTACTGTAGTTAGTTCAGCAGGAAATGATGGCCCTTTCTCACAGACGATTGTGAATACGGCACCCTGGCTCATAACTGTTGCAGCCACCACAATTGATAGGGCCTTCCCAATGGCAATTATACTCGGAAACAATCACACCCTCTGGGTAGTACCCAGAATGGTTCTGAGAATCCAATGAGAAACTAAAGTAATCCACTAAGCTCACTTTCATCGTTGTTTTCTATTGCAGGGCCAATCCATGGATGTAAGAAAGCGCAAAAGGTTCACTGGTCTTGTGTACGCAGAACGCATAGCTTTAGACCCCACGGATGATGCCAGGTCAGCCTTCTCTCAAGTCAATTTCTCCTCCGGCCTTCATCTTTACTGAAATCGTCTGGAAACTCTTTCAGTTCTCTTTCTAACAATGCTTAATCTGCAGCAAAGGTTGTAAGCGCGGAAGCTTTAATGCAACACTAGCATCAGGAAATATTGTTCTCTGCTTTTCATTATCGGACGAACAGGATATTGTACGTGCATCTTTTGCTGTGTCAGAAGCAGGAGGGGTGGGCATCATTTTTGCACAGTCTCGCGACAACCAGCTATATCAATGTGATCTCATCCCTTGTGTTAAAGTAGACTATGAAGTGGGGACACAGATACTTTCCTACATCAGAAAAGCAAAGTAAGGAAATGGCTAGAAGGCAAGTAAGAAACATAGTTCAGATGATTGGTTGAAATTTATCTAGGTTCTCTCTTTTGTGAAGGTCTCCAGTTGCAAGGTTGAGTAATCCCAAGACCATTGTTGGGCAATGGGTATCTCCACGAGTTGCATATTTCTCATCCAGAGGACCTAGTTCCATGTCCCCTGCTGTGCTAAAGGTACAGTCGGCCACCTATTAAAGCATCCAATTTTTTGAAGTCCCCCAAGGATACAATGCGGGCAGGATACAACATGGTTTGGGTGCATATTGAAAAGCGTTCACAGTTCCCACATGTTAAAAATAAAAGAGTTAACGTGGAGAAGATAATATACAGAATAACTAAGAAGACACGTAAACCGATTCATTTTCTACAGCATGCACAAGCTGTTCACCTTGTAGACACAACTGCACACCAACATTTGATGTTTATTACCTGTGGGTGCATCTTACTTCTGTGTCCATGTTGTAACAAAAACGAATAAGGATATCTAATAAGAACTAACAGAAGAAAATTAGACAGAAACACGAATTATAGAAGAAAATATAAAATTTGAAAGGTCTCTTAAAACTTTGAATAACTACTTCAACATTGATACTGTTACACAGTTTATATTTAGCCTTCTAATCTGAGGTTAGTTCTGTAGATTCTATCAATTTAGGCCTTTTGTAAAGTTCTTATCTCATATATCTAATATGCTTCATTATTTATCCAAAAAAAAAAAGGCATTCTATACAGTTTGTCATCTTTTGTCTATTAGCACAGCACAACATCCCGCATCATCAGACAACCTAGAAAAATTACATGGTTTTGAAAGTGCTACACTATCAGCCAAAAACAACAAACAAAAAATCTATATACAAAGGCATAAGCAAGGTGGTGAATTCACACACGTAGATGAGCTCAAAAAAATTGTATAGAGAACACAAAAAACTGAATCAAGCAGTATATACGATATCTAACTCAACTGATTGGGCTTTCAACAATGTACCGTATGCTTTAAAAGCTAATGGTTCTTTAGGAAAATCCCAGTCATGCTTGGTCTACTGTATAAGAAACTAACACAAACATTTCATATAAGACATAAACCCAGCACCGTTACACAGAAATCCCTCTCTCTTGTTTTCTCCTTATGTTGGTTTACTCAAATTTACGATTATCTAGATCTTTCTTTGATATTTGATTGATTTTGGAGAAAGCCTGACGTTGCTGCACCTGGAGTGAGCATCTTAGCTGCGTTTCCACCATCAAGCGATCAAAAGAATAGTGACGGGTATGTCTTTCAATCAGGAACCTCAATGGCCTGTCCTCATGTCGCTGGAATGGCAGC
>JAUPMG010150899.1:0-11025 GCA_031762675.1 Pachysandra terminalis
AGTCTATTAGGGGTAGCATGCCCCTAAATACGTCATCCGAGTAAAGCAGGGTCTGTCGAGGGAAGAATAAGATTCTCCTTCCCTCGGATGCCCAGAAGGCAGTATGCCGCGGGAGCATAAGTCCTTAGTCTTTTGATATTTCAAAAGGAAAGAAGGAATGTGTTTGTTGGGTTTGGGACACGTGTCATTCCCCTGTGGGATGAATTTCAAATAGATGGCTTCCTTGAAAAGCTATCGCATTAATGGGTGATAAGAACGGTCAGATATCCTGCCATTTCAAATCTTGTTTTTCACCAAAACGGTCTAATCATCATACACAACCGCTGACAGCTGGTACGTGACAGGGACAGCTGTACAGCCGTTACAGCTTTATGGAATGATTCGGTGTATGCGGCTAGAACCAAAACGCGTACACGCCCTCGTAATCGAGCGCCGCGTGTAAAGTGGGGTTAAATTAGCCCACCTGATCAACAATATCTTCAGGTGTTAAAACCTCAGCTACTTATATATGTTGTATATCTTATCTGAGGGGATTTTTGTCTTATCAGGTATGGCGGCGATAAAAACGGAACGTTGCTTTATAGGATTTTATTCATGAAACTCATGTCATTCGGTTCTTAATCTTCTAGACTTTAAAGCAACTTATTACAGAGCAAGTTCATTGGATCGAATGACTCACCACAATTTCTTTCTAGAAATAACTTTCCCGCGTTGAAGACTCGTACACTTAGATATGCATTGCTACATGGAGATATTTCGTAGCTCCTCTCTAGACAGTTGTCTATTTGAGATATGTCATGGTCAAGAGATGATGCTATTGGATGATTTCTCTATAAATAGCAGAGCCTGCCCATAAATCAGTTAATTCAGAAATTTGTAGAATTACTCATAATCTGAATAACTGTTGGAACATTGAAAAGAACCTATCATTTTTAAGTAAAACTTGCAGATACTTGAAAGACTAAGATTGATAACTTACCAAAGAAACAAGCAAAAAGACTTGTGTCATTCGAACACTAAGATTCCCTTGCTCTATAGTATGCGTTCTTATTAACACAGTTGACATTTCAACCTCCTTTCCTTTTTAACTCCTTTTTCTTATTTACAGATCATATTCAAGAAGAAATGCTCTAGATAGAACGGTTGCACGACAGTTTAAGCTATCCTGAGACAAACTCTTCGAACTTTTTCTCAATTCGTATAAGTGAATTCAAATTTTACTTAATAAAGAATTCGAATTTCAAGATGTTACAAATTCTGCATCACCAATACTAAGGTTAATTTAGAAATTAAAAAAAAAAAATACAACACACTTTACAATAAAACCTTTCCCTGATAGAAATGAGATGGAAGGTTATTTTGAAAACTTAATTGTCTACTCCTAAAATAAATCAAAAGGTAATATCATCTTTAATTATATTAAATACTTTTATATTATTTTTAAAGATTAAAAAAATAAATTACTTTTTTCCTTTAGAGTATAGAAAAATTAAAGAGAAAAATCTAAAATATTCAGTTCTATCCAGTTTGCTCTTTTGCTCTTGGTCTTACTAGTTCATACGATACCTTCTTGCTGGTTCATACCAGTTTCATCTGCTTCACATAGGTTTATAATTAAATTAGAATGAAATTTGAATCAAATTTTTGTGGTGCCTGATCTATGGTTCGACTGGCCAGTCTCATTGTTTTTTTTATTAAATCATTAAATTGGAGAATACCTCGAAAAGTGTGAATAACATTTATTTAAGCCCTTATAAAAGTTACGGAGTAGAATAAGTATTATAAAAATGTTACTAAAGTTTAGAAATAACTTCCCGAATAAGTATTATAAAAATGTTACTAAAGTTTAGAAATAACTTCTCGCATAAATGTTAAGAGAAGTTCTCAACGTGCTTCTCCTTGTGGGTAACCATCATCTACTTTGTATGGATAAGCACTTATCGAGTAGGTGTTACAAAACACATATTTAATTTTAAAAAGTATTTTAATAAGCTATAAACGAAAATAAGCAGTTATATAAGAACCGAATGTAGAGATTATTAAGCTAAGAAATAATGCTTCTAATCATATTTGCTTTGTTGTCTTTCTCACTGTGGGTGGGTGGACAAGCACACCACTCCTTGCTTAACTCTCCGTTGCGAGCTGTGCGAGGTTGGACACTGTTAAGTTGAATTGTGGGCCCCATCCACAAGAAAATTCCTAGAACAGCCGCGGAGAATCTGACTCACGTCATGGGTCCCACCAAGTGATCTCAACATTTTAACATTTTACTCATTGTAACGTTGTGCTTTGCGAGATATCGACGGGCGGTGTAATACCAAATTCTCGTTCCACCAAAGACGAAAAGAAAGGCTTGTATTCACATCCCTATTATCATGTATTTCTATATTTCTATATTTTTTTATTCTTCTATTTATTATAATTGTTGAGTTTATATCCTTAAAATCTACTAACTTTTGTTGTTTATTTATATTGAATGATCATAATAATTGTTAGTAAAATATCTATTATTTTATAATTATTCTCCTATTTTATCATACTATTACACTATTTTTTTTTGGGTCAGAATACTATTACATCTATACTCCTTCACTTATCACAATTGTTACATTTGTACACTTGAAACTATATGATGCTCTTTTACAGAATAATCATGATAGTTTTATAAATAAGTTCTTCTATCAAATGCAATGGAGATGCAAAACAAATTCTCATAACTCGACTCAATCTAAGGTAGAGTTGGCAATCGTGCGGGTTCGGGTCGGGTTGGGTTGACATAGGATAATAAGAGCATGACCCCGGTATTATTAATGGTAAATTGCTATAAAATACAAGAAGTTGCTAAAAAATAAGACAAGTTGTGGTTTTTTTTATAATAATTTCTGAACAAATTTATGTTCTAACAGAATTTGATATATAGAAGTTTTTTTCTTCGAAATGGTCCGTCGGAGAAGACATGATTGACCGAAAAAGGTTAGAGGATGAAAGGGATTTTCAACAAATACAAAACAGAGACGTGATCGACCAGAAAAGGGTAGAGGATGAAAGGGATTTTCAACAGATATGCCAGAGAAGACGTATCATTAGGGTTCTTCTTAGATTTCCAGCAAATTTTAAATTTTGTTGATAGATGCTAATCATGTTAGAGCTTGACATTGAATTGTCGTGAATTTTTTCATTGTAAAGAGTTATCTTTTGGTGATGAATAAGCCTATGTGAAAAATTATGCCTTACCAAATAACAAATTAGTATGTTAAATCTTGGGTTCGGTTACTAGTCCAATCAGTTGACGTTGTGACCCCAGCCCAATAATGGTTTGGGCAAACCTGGAAAAACATGATCAGCTTAAAACCTGGGCGAACAAAATCCAATATTAATTACTTGATTTTTTTTTTCTTTCTTATGAAGTTTAGTTCAATCAGTGGAACCAGTTCACAGAAAAAAGGGGTTTTTAACAGATACGCCAGAGAAGACGTGATCGACCAACAAAGGTTCTAGGATGAAATGGGCTTTCAACAAACAAACAAATTCGATTGGGGGAAAAGGTTAGACGAAGATGGGAGCATAAATATAAATTCGAAAGTCCTTAAATGCGTCAATAGAAGATGTTTAAAAGCAATAAGGGGTATTTGATGAATTTTTCTCTCTAACTTCAGAACTTATCACTCAACGTTATATTTTTTTAAAAAGTAAGGTTTGACCTTACATGCTTTTTCAACTCACTAAAACCTAAATGTAGACTTGTGCATATATCCCACGTTAAAAAAACCCAAAAACCAATTCCAAATAAAAAAGCGCTTCGTCGAATGCTGATTCAATTGAAGCCTTCAAATATTCACTTCCCCAAACTACTTTTGCAGGAATCAATTTGGTCACTTAACTCATATTTTTGTGTAGACTATTTTAATTTTGTGTTATTTTACAATATTAATTTTACTGTTACTTGTCTTCTTGACCTAAAATTACTTCTTAATTAGGTATTTATCTATCTTTTCCCCAAAGTAGTTTCATGAAGAATCAAGGTTAATTTTATTTATATCCTTCACATTTTTGGCAATCGCAGACACACAACATGTGTTTTTTTATATTCCACTTACACCCTTTGAGGTTTTGTATTACATTGCAGAGACCACCCCTCCGTTAACTTTTCGTCTTATAGATTGACGAAAAGTAATATGTAATTCGTTTTTTCTAATTTATGGACTATATTACCCTTGAACTAAAGCTAAATACATAAAGAGATACTTATATCATTTTTTAAAAGTATAAACATTCATTTCTTACCTTTCACTAATGTTAGCTTTACACTCTCATTGTACAAAATCTTTTATGTATATGTAACTTAATAGATCTTAACTTAGCAGAATAATAAGAACATGCCTTATCATGGGAACTTAAAAATGAAAAAAAAAAAAATTCTCTAATGCCTGCTTGACATGATTCTAATCATAATTTTATTACTTTATTACTACTATTGAGTGGTAAAAAAATTTCCCAATGTAAAAATGATAGAAGGGCAATTTTATTTTATAAAAATAATTTTCTCTCATTTTAATATAATTTTTAAGATAAGGTTAAAAAGGCAAATTAACATATTCTGTTAACGTCATTCAACCTGACGTCACTAACAGGAGATGTAAGTGGAATATCAAAAAATATAGGAGTGTCTACAATTGCCAGAAATGTGAGAGGTGTAGGTCTCTTAATGGATCGTATCATGAGACAAGCCAGATCCGAAAAAAGTGGATTTAGCAAGGATTCCCAATCCAATAATCTGATAAGATACGATCCAATAAGATCCGACTTTAATCAGATCAAATTCAGATATAGGTCGATAAGGGTCCAATGCGTTCTATTTGTGTGTGTGTCTATATAATATATATATATATATATATATAATATTGTGGGTGAGTACAAATATTAACCATATAATTAGAAATAAATCATAAATGTAGGATATTTCAAAAAAAATATATATACATTAATTATATTTTTTATCTAATTTCTTATAGCTATAAAATAGGTTCACCACAAAATCCGATAATTGTTCAAATCTGACCAGAAACTAGTCGAATTTGATAAGGGATTTATGATTTGACAAAGTATGATCCAATTCGCTCCCACTTTTAATCAAATCAAATTTGGATATGCCCTACTCGGATTCGAATCCGATCCATTGATAGCTCTTACCGTGTAAGTGGAATTAACCCAATCAATCTGAAGGAATTACTTCTCTTTTAAGAAGCAATGACAAATTGGGCAATTTTGACCAGAGCAATTCAAACGGGCGGCATATGTTACAACTTTGCTCACAACATCACCTTCTCTTACATTTTTGATTTTTTTTATATAACTTCTCTTGCATTTGGGTGTACTATATTAACATACATTAGACTTTGGCACTTGGATTTGGTATAATGACAACAAGTACCCTCAAACCTTGGCCATTACAACTAAACCCTTATTGGAGCAAACTAGAGAGGGTCTAACAATCTATAATAGAAATTGAACATTTGATTATAATACCCCCTATAATCAGTGATAACTATAATAAATATCAGCTATTTATTTATTTTATTTTATTATTTTTAATTATTTATACTTATATTTATATGTATTATTTTTTATAAATGTTGTTTTTACAATTTTCATTGTTACGAAGGTTCTTTCTTCTTTCATATAAGCACCTATTTTATTCTTAAGATCATTAAACGAGGCATATAAGGGTATTTTCGTAACTAAAATATATTATAATAAGCAAGAAAAATAAATATTTCATTATTTTATTGGCCGTCACTAACAAAAGGGATTTGTTGTAACATATTTTCAAACTATAGGAGAAGTGTTTATAATGGCCAAGATTTAGGGGTATTAGTTGTCATTATGCCAAACCCAAGGGGGTGTGAATGTAATTCCCTCTATATTATATCCAAAGGCAATATAATATAAGAAAACTCCCCAAAATATCGTGATACATACGACACGAGAAAAACATTTTTACTTTATTTTCCATCCCGTAAGAATAATAAATTACTCTTTTTATCACCATAATTATTACGCTTTAACCCAATTCGTTCTGGGTAACGTCGTCATTTCATTACAGAATATTCACCCCAAAAAATTGAAGTACGAGGACAAAGTTGTCATTATACTGCAAAAGCTTTATTATATTTTCCTGTAATTTGCTTTATTAAGATAAAACCCCACGAGTTCAAACCTCCTTTCACGGTCTCCAATCTCCATCGATCAACAAAACTACCTTCAGTTCTCATTTTGTTTGTCTTTGGATTCTCTGTCTTCGGAACCGTAGGTCTGGTTTTGCTTCCAGAAACGAGAAAAACCAGGTCGAAAGCTAGAAGAGTTCTCCAGATCCGCGTCTTTTGAGCTCTTTTTTTTTTTTTTTTTTCACAGATTTTCTTCCAAGTTCTTCGCATTTCATTGATCCTTTGTCTTTCGTCGTTTAATTGCTCTCTCGAAGATGAACGATCTTCTAAAGGTATGCTTTTTCTCATCTTTTAGCTTCGTTCTGATATTACCCCGACAATATTAGCAGAGAATGTAAAAGCTTGTATTTAAATTCACAAAATTCAGTGCTCTATTCGTGTTCCTAGATTGATACTGGTTGATGGGTTTGATCTGTATGTGGTAAGATGCTTCTATAAAATATATGATAACAGCGGCTGTGGAAAACTATTAGCGGTTTGAAAATTTTGGTTGAGACTATGTCAATTTGAAACATGAACGCTTCTGCTGTTAATGTAATGTCTATGACCCTCCCCAGGTTACCAATTTGCGAATCTGCTTTTAAATAATTGGGAATTGGATGGGTTATGTCCTTCATAAAGGCTTTTAGAATCTATATTTTGCAAATGAAAATGTACAGGGGAAAAAAATAATGAGTGATAACTCATTGTGATTATGTGTACTTTGTCATTCATTTCTGGGGTTGGATTTTACTTTACTACGTGCTATGGAGTTTAACCTTGTCAATTTACTATTGGTAAAATATTTGATTCATTGGAAACAAAATGCTTGTTATCCTCCATTGCTAACCATTAATTTGAGTTCTAAGATGATATTCCCAATGTTATTTTGTTTATTTGTTGAGAATATACCACTTTGTGTGTGTGTGTGGAGAGACTGAAGAATTGTGTCTTCTTCCTTCTTGTTTTAGTTTTTAATATTACCGCTTATTTTTCTTTTTTTTTAGAGTTTTACTTTTGATAATTTGACGAGAATCCATTTTGAACACCTTTACAATTTTTTTCAGGATTCCTTCGAAATCCCCCGAGGGCAAGCTTCAAGGAGTGGGGATATTGAGTTAGGGATGCATGCGCAAATTAATTCAGGGGAATTAGGCTTGGAGAGTTTTTTCAAAAAGGTACATTATCCCAGTTTTTGGCATTTGTTTGCACTGAATAGGAAGCATGATAGATGCCATTGACTTCTCTGGTTTTTATGCATTAAATTTTATATTTTATGTTCAAATGTAATACCTTATGTTATTATCTATTTATTTGATCATATTCAAGTGAATTTATTGGCCCTTCTTATGTTAGGTTGAAGAGATTGAAAAGCTGTATGATAAACTTGCTAAGCTACTAAGAAAGCTTCAGGTATGAAGTTTTCTTCTGTTCCATTTCTTCTGGTCTAATGAAGTATATATTTTTATATGTCATAATTATTTAGTGCATACTTGGTCTTTGTTTTCTCAAGTTTACAGTTTTTTCTATAGGTGTAATTATTTACTGGAAAAGGGTGAAAGATAATCATTTCAGATACCATGCTAGCTAAAGCTTGTTTTTGACATTGAACCAAGCAATGGAAACAAATAGGTCTTGCAGGGTACATTACACCTTGACCAAAATATGAATCTCTGCACATTGATTTTCCCCCAGTTTTGAGCAGTGTGAACCCTTTTGAAGAATGATGAATGTCTATCTAAATGTCCATTGTTTATCTATACTCTCCCCTATAGATAATTCATCCAGAATAAGCATGCCATCTAGGATGGAGATTTTCTCGTCTAGCTTTATCATATCAGCATATGGTCATCTCACTCACAAAAAAAAAAAAAAAAAAGCTTAAGGTCATCTCAATGACTATACCTATTTTTGAGGCGTATCTTCAAAGAGCAATGTAGAGAAACCCTACGATACCAAGGAAGTCAAATCCTTGTTCTGCGAAAGGACTACAATGCAATATAATATGACCTGAGCTAAAAATTAATGTTTATTACGAGGGATAGGCACAGGGATCTCCTATTGACAAATGATATAGAATTTGTTTACTAGGGGCTGGAAAATTAGGGCTTGGATTTTGATTTTTGCTTGGAATTCTACTATTTAAATATTGAGTATGGTGTTATTGTAAAAATGCAGAAAACAAGAGAACAATATAAAGTAAGTTTTTGAGATATTTAATATGATAAGAGAAATAGAATTTCTATCTTGATGAGATACTAGAGTAAAAAGAACTTGAAAATAAAGTTATGTTTTGTTCCGTCAAAAAGAGAGTTCACAGGGTTTATATTATAGACATGTTAGATAACTTCGGATATAATCTTACGCTTGATTACGAACTATGTTTTATTAGTAACGAACTTCCTCTCAACTTTAGTTACTGCCTATGACTTTTATTGACTCTTTCATTGCACTGGGTTATTTTGGGATCATGTCATGACTCAAACTGTAACTTACTAAAATAATTACAATGCTCAAGTTCTAGAGGTCTTAGTGGCTTACAAAACTCAAGTTCTGAAGGGGTCTTTTGTGTAGGAAGTAGGAGGATTCTGAGGGGTTCAGCTGGTAGGAGTGGTAGAGAAGGCTTTATTGGTAGACAAGTATGTGGCTGAAGAAGGGTAAGGTGTGTAGATCCTAATGGTTTACCATGTAATTACTATCCTTGGATGTTAGAGGTCTTATGGGTACAATTAGGAAGTCTTTAGTGGTTTATAATGCCAAACTGGTAAGAATGAAGCTTAAGGAATCTAAAATTGAAGTGTTGACTGGTGCCTTGTCTGTGAAAATTGAGGCTGCTGTTTCACTGACTGGGATTTTCTTCCATCTAGAGACCTGGTACGAGGTATTATTGTTATGTGCAATTCACCAAGGCTTTGAAAAGTGTTGACCATTCGGTTGATTGCTATCCATTTTCTCTTCTGCTTAGATGTTGCTTTAAGAATTTCATATATCTCTTTCCTTGGTTTATGGGCTAAACATAAATGAGAATTTGCATATGGGAGGAGCTGGAATCTGTCCATTTGGAATTACCCTTGGTTGGTAGGCGATGATTTCAATAGAATCATATTTCCTTCTAAGAAGAGACAGGAAACAAGGAGTAGGGGTTACGCCCATAGGGTGGAGATTCTCAGATTTTATCCAAGATAATAGGTATATTGATTATTTCCACAATGAGGAGAATTCTAGATTTTATCAAAGATAATTGCTATATTGATTACTTCCACAATGAGGAGAATTCTAGATTTTATCAAAGATAATGACCTTAATGATTTTCCTTGCAAAGGAGTTAATTTACTTGGTCTAGTGGTCAAATGTTTCCATTTCAGTGCAGATTAGATTGCTTCCTTATTTTTCTGGATCAAGAGAATCAGTGGATTTACACCATCCTAGAAGCCTTTCTTAATCCCATGTGACCATAAACCATCTCTTATTCAAACTGCTTCCAGATTGCTTCCTATACAAGTGAGTAGCCTCCTTTCAACTTTGAAAATATGTGGCTGCAGCATACAACTTCTATAAAAAAAGTGAAGAAATAATGAGAATCTCCTCATGCCACATGGTGGCCTGAGTTTTGCTTTAGATGGAAGTTAAGGTCTCTTATGGAGCTCAAACTTTGAATTTTCTAACATAAAGAAGAAGAAAATCATTTGGGAGCTAGAATCCTTTGATAACACCTCTTATTTCTGGATCTCTCACCCGAATCTCTCACCCCTAGAATCTGAATGGATGGAAGAAGAGGATTTGGTATGAATAGGGGGGTTAGGGACAGAAGTTGAGTGTCGGGTGGCTTGTCTTGAGAGTTTGAAGGTGGGGGCTAATATGATAGTGGAGGATTGTGAGTTGAGAAAGGGTGCAAAATCTTACAAAAAGCTATATAGGTTTGACAACATTTTAGACCATTTTTGGAGGGATTGGAGTTTGCCTTGTTGGTGGAGCAAGTAGCTGTTTGGTTGGAGAGACATTTGAAGAGGAGGAAGATTGGGCAACATTGAAAAATTCCGAAGGGGAAAAACCCAAGCTCGGACAGCTTCACTATAATAGATCTTGTTCGCATCTTATCAAACCTGAGTTGTTGAAAGTTCATTCAAATGCCACCTTTAGTACTCTTGTTCCTATGGTGGCTAGTAAAATTGAATTGAAAGATGTTAGGCACATTAGTTTGAGTCCTAGCATGTGTGAGATATTGGCAATGATGCTGGCCAAAATGTTCAATTTAGTTCCTGAACCTTTTATTGAAGACCTCACTTTCAGGATCTGTGCTTATTGCTAATGAGTTTATGGATCCAAGAATCAAGTCTGGTAGAAGTGGGGATGTGTAAATTTGACTTGGAGAAAGCATATGATCACCATGTTAAGTGGGATTTCTTGTATGTAATCTGTCTATAAGAAAGTGGGTTAAAGTGGAGGAGCTAGATTTATGCTTCTGTTTGTCCTCTATCCCAGTCAATGGTGGTCTGGAAGGTTTCTTCTAGCTTTAAGGATTTTGATAGAGGGACCCTTTTTCCTTATATTTTTTTTTTCAGTTGCCCCAGCCATGGTTATTAAAGGTGCCCAGGCAACTAGGCGCTATCCTAGGAGTCCAGGCGATGCCCACCTAGGCTGATTACGCCTGGGCGACCGCCTGGTTACCTGGGCGCCCGCCTATGCTACTAGGCGACCGCCTAGTCGCCTAGTTTGGCCGGGCGGTCGCTCGGATATTAAATTGGCTTAATATGATTTTTTTTTATTCTAATTAATTTATTAATTTAGGTTTAATTATATTTGATTTTTAACTATCATTAAA